>JAGPOW010000229.1:4047119-4060207 GCA_030014935.1 Caiman crocodilus
TGGTAAAAGAGGTAGCTTGTGCTGATGACTGCTGGGGTGGGGGTCAGTTCACATAGCCCATGTAAAGGGAAGACTGACCTGTTTGTACAGGAGTAGATGGTCCCTGGGAGCCTGCACCAAGTGTATGTCCTCTCTCCCACACAGTGGCATGCCGTTCAGGTGGTATGCAGCCCAGTGTCCCCAGCCAGTGGGGCACATGAGCACCAGGCACTCATAAGCTGGACACAACTGTCTTATGATATTCTGCTGCGCAAACAGCACACTTAATATGGTGCATGTTTCTGTCAGAAAGTGCCAATTCTCCGAAGTCAAAGAATGTTAAATTTGACAAAGTCTCTTAGGACACACTGCCAACCCACCAACAAACTCACCTCACCTGCCAGTTCTTTATCAGTCCACCCAACAGGGTGCCCACAACCCCAGATTTACTGAAAAACCTGGAACCCAGGGAGCATATTTTATGGAAGAAGTAGGAAATTTTGCTGTGGAAAGTTTCAGTGTTTCTAAAACTAAGTATCTTTGAATTTCACATCTAGGGGAAACATGGCTTTGTCTTGACATCCTAATTTGGGGTGGAAAATTTTTTACCATCTCTTTTATATATATATATATATATATATATATATATGTGTGTGTGTGTGTGTGTGTGTGTGTGTGTGTGTGTGTGTGTGTGTGTGTGTGTAAATAAAAGATTCACCTTCCATATCTTCTTTAGACACTGCCCCCATCTTGTAGAGATTCTCCCATGTTGCTGCTGCCCAGGGCATGCAGGTGCCCTGTTACACCTCTGACCTAGTTCCAGCATTAGCCACTTAGACTTAATTTTAAATTAGCATATGGATCATCTGAGAGAATGTTAAAGCACAGAAAAAGAAAGTATATTTCTTTCAGACTCCATATGCCTGGATGACTGTTTTGGGTTTTGTTTAGATTTTCACAGAAATGCTATAGCCCTCACTTTCTTATGGTACTTCAATATCAGTCAGCACAACAGCATTTAGGAGGTCCATATTTTGCTGGTGTTTGATGGAATCTATAAAACATGAAATGTTCTGAAAGAAGACTATGTATATACATTACTGTACATAAATGTATGAGCCATAGAGTTGTGTCTAGACAACAGCAAACTTATTGGTTATCAAACTTTCAGATAGTGATTTGCAGCAAGACTTTTTCTGGATTAACACCAATCTTAAAGTCTTTTGTTTAGATCTAAAATATAGTATGAGATTACCAGGTGTCTTTAATAGACATGATAACTGTTAAAATAATGCCATTAGTAAATGAAGGGGTGTAGTTGGTAGCCGTGTTGGTCTGAGACAAAAAGACATACAAAAATTAGTAAATGAATGCATGTATACTTCCTACATTTGGTACTCATAAAGCAACTATTAACATGCCTGTGTGTTTAAAAAATAAGATGAAAAAAAGAGGAAGAAAAAATATTTAGGTATTTCAAGTAAGCAGTTTGTGCAAACCCTGTTTTTCTAGCATGTTGACTTGAACCCACAGAGAGACAGGACAAAGGAAAACTGGTTAACAGTTAAAGAACTAGTTTTGGACTCAGAAGGTTGGTATTCAGTTTCCAAAATCTGCTAGTTTTCCTCAGGCAGTTCACTTTATCTCTCCGTACTTCAGTTCTTCTTCTGTAAAATGGGATTAGGATACTGCTTTTTGCTGTCTTGTATATTTAGGATTGCAAAAATCTGAGGGCAGAAACTGTTTTGTATTATCCACGTCATAGATGTATCCAGGCCTATTAGCAAAATGGGGTCCAGATCTCAGTTAGATTTCCTAAAGTACTGTAGTATAAATATAAATAATAACAAAACAGCAGTAATTTATCTTGGAGTAATATGTTAGCATATCTGAAATTACTATCTATCAGTAACAGTTCAACCAATAAAATAAAAATAAAATCTCAATATGGGTTCATAGTGGTTCTTTTCCTCCTTTAAAAATCAAAGTATTTATGAACTCATAGCTCTTTAAAAATAAAACTAGAAACATTCTGGTTAGTTTAAAAAGGAGTCACTAGGACATTCTTGGAATTGCCCAAGGTAAATGGTATAAAAGAGTGCTTATTTTGTAGTTCACATGCAAAACTCTGACCTTAGTTCTAGTTAGATTCTAGATTATGCAGAAAGACTGCAAAAATCTTATCTTTTAAACATGCTCTGTATACCTGCAGGCTAGACTGATTTTTGTCTGTTTTTATCTGAAACAAAATTATCTAACAAGCTCTGAATGATTTCACAACTCCCTTTGAAAAGATGGACTAGAAAAGCTAAGGAGTGACAGACAGAGAGCTCTTTGCAAATCACTGAGTGATTCATGTCTGATATGGGAGGCTCTAACACTTGCAAATTCGTTCTGGGAAAAAATATATATTGGCAAGATGATGATTTATCCTTTGTTCAACAGCCATAAAAGCATTACTGCTTCTTCTGTGCACTGTTTAGACCTGAACAAGTCTTGTTAACATTATAACAATGACCAGAGAATCTTCAGAAGTTAACAGAGGGATAATTATCTGAAGTTGTCTGTAAAAACTTCAGAATTTTTTGGATGCTCCCTCTCCTGCGATTCCTTTTTCCTATTGTACCATTTCCTTTAACCATTTTCTCACCTTTCTCCTCTGGCGGCACTACTCTTCTTCTCAGCAGCACACGGTGTCTTAATGGGAAGATTCTGGCTGTCCTTATTCCCTACCCCTCATAGAAATCTTCACATGTAGGTCATAACTTACATCAGTCTGCCTCATTCAAACTCCCACACAAGTCCTTAGTTTGAATTTTCATATACTGTAACATCTACATAAAACAAATCACAGACTGTATCAAGATTATCTTGCTTAGCTTTAAAGAAATTGAGTGACTCAAGGAATTGCTAATGGGATTGGGAGTTTTGCTTACAGACTACAGTTTCAATTACAAACCAGTTCAGTAGTAGTCTTGAGTCATTCTTCACTGCTGGTTCTTTCCATTGCATTGATAAAATAAATTGCTGGGTCTGGTTCTGTTTAATAAAGTGTGATCATGCACAGCACCTTTGTTGTCAGTGGCAAAAACAAGGTGAAACCATCACAGAGTCTAAATTCCATATGCATCATTACACGTGGTTTCTTCAAAACGTGTATAATGATGGCATGTGGTGAAGGAGATTGAATGATGTCTGCATATGCTTTTAGCTGTACCACAAAGCAAGGCCTTTAGTGCTGTCCAGTACAAGTATGTAAATGTGTAATAACAAAGCAAAAAATAATGTATTTTATTTCTCAAATAAAAAGTTGGTTCAGGTTGTCTCTTGAGAAACCTCAAAGATACAATGGAGATTATTATAATGCAGCATCCCCGATGACTCCCTCAACTGTCTATATGGTTCTAGTATGGCTGGGCTGTTGTTTCTAAACATTTTATTTTAGAGCCAATTCATTTCAGGCCAATACCTACAAGTGCATTACTTTGTGAATATAGAGGCACAGCTCAGAATCTTGCAAGATTTATATGCTCATGAGAAGAATAAGTAGAAACAAAATACAATGTGCTATTAATGTCAAAAACCAAATAGTCTCCAAGGGTTATTAAATCCTTTCCTCCAATATGGTCTCAAACAATTTGGAAATCAACACTGCTTAAATCCCAGGTATTGTTTTTGGGAAACAAAAGGAAGAAATGAGTATGTTTATAGAAAAAGAAATTAGAGCTGTTATCCTCATTTAAATACTTCAGAATTTATTTTAATAAACATTTGAACTGGATTAAACACATCAAAAATGTAAGTATAAAAGCATAACAAGCCTTGAGTTGAGTTTTATCATTGTAGAACAGGAGGAAAGGTAGTATTTGCAGTTCTAAAGATCTATAGACCTAAGGTAAAGTCCATTTTATTGTATGAAGCAGAACTATGGGGTGGTGCTTATAGTTCATTCCAAAATAGGAAAAAAAATTAATTAAAGGGGGTTGTCCTCTCTACAAAAATCTATAATGAATGGTGTGGAGAAGTGAGAGCTCTCCCCAACAAGCCACAGGGTTAGTCTCCCACTGCCTCTGGGCATGCCAACCACCTCTCTCTTCTGCCACACCTTGCTGTTCTGTAATTATGATCTTAATTAGGCAGGAGGCTGTCCTAGCAGGAGGGTGTCTAGGGCCTTGGTGTGTAGGGCCTTGAGTACACACTCCTACCTCCCCTTATGTGTCCCATACCTCACAGATGTTTCTATCAACTTTGTAAAGCTCCAGCCTGAGGCTGAGCCCAACTCACTACAGTATTAGGCCTCTCGTGACCTGCCCTGTTATGGGCCACTCATTCTGCCTCCCTCTTATTGAGGCCTCTCACACTTGACAGTCTTTCACAGGATCTCTCCCATACTGCCGTTGCTGGGCCTCACTTGTACCCTCCTTTTCCTCATGGCCACACTCACCTTGCCCTATTCCAAAGGGTCCTTGGGCTTGATTCCCTTCACTCCTCGGCCATCAAGCACACAGCCTTTTGGGCAGCTCCCATTACCCTCACCTGAATGAATGCTGGGCAGTTCGCACAACACTGCACAGAATCTGCCCCCATCTTGTAGCCAGGTAACTTCCCCCAGCTGCTAGCCATACAGGGCTGCTGACTCCCCCCCTTATTTCTCTGTGGCTTCTCCTCTGGTGCCCTCCAATCAGCCTTACGCCTATCTGTGACCTCAGGCACCCAAGGACTTACCTGGACCAAATTCAGTCCCCCAGGTTACCAGGACCTGAACTCATGCCTTCTACTAGCAGGGTCTCAGTTGGTTCAGTTACTCAGATGCAGCACTTCAGGTGCCTCTCTACACCCAACTGTGCACCTTCACCTCCTCTGAGGCACATACTCCACCTCCTTCTCTGGGGTCTGGAGTTGAACACCCTAACAGGCTCAGATGCCCTTCATTGGCATGCCTGCCCACAACTCTCCTTCTCTCTCAAGGATCTTACACCCCACTGAGCTCAGGTGGCCAGCCATGCTTGGCCCCACTACCCACTCTGTGGGGTCTTCCCCCCCACCGAGCTCAGGTTCCCCTCCACCCCACGTGAGCATGCCTGACTAACTCCCTCCAGTGTTGCATTACCCACCCTAAAGCAAGGCTGGGGTTTTTAAGATGCCCCTCCTTGCCTTTCACTGGGGTGGTAACTGGTCTGGCATTTCTTGAGGGCTTCTATACCACTAGGAGCCCCACCAGACCACCCATCCCCAGCAAGGTGCAGTTTCAAGTTATGCCCAGGACCAGAAGCCTCCAAGCCTCCCCATAGCTCCTGCCCTTACCTATGTGTTGTCACTGGAGCAGCAGCTCTTCTGCGAGATGTTCCTTACTCAGCACCAGACAGCAGCTGCTGCCCCCAGACCTGCTGGCCTGAGTCTTAAAATGCCCACTCATCAGAATTGGGCTGCACCTGCCTGACACCTGCTTTTTCCCTTAAAAAGGTTCCTGGGGAGGCTTTCCCTGCTGTTCAACCAGCTCCCACAGAGTTTGCAACATCTGTAAGTGGCAAGCACCCCACTGGTGCTCTACCACAGGTGGACTCATAAGATATGAAATGGGGCTGCTTAATGTGAGAATTTCAGCTCAATTAAAATCTCCAAATTATTGATTAAAAATTAGTTTGTATACCTATCAGGCTAAGAATTGTATTTTAGAAACCTCTTATTTTTCAAATAAACCTGTCTTTAGATGGTTAAATTACATTTAAGCTTTTCTCCAGACAAATGGCTTGGGAAATGTGCTGATGGTTACTGACCCAATATTTCCCCCATACTTAAAATGAGATATAAATTTAAGAATGAAAGATACCAGCATGTAGATAGATATGCAGGAAATGAGATTTTCTTGAACTTCCACTTTCTTAAAATTAATAAAGCACTTGTATGACCTAGAAAACTATCTATCTGAAGTACAAAACCACAAACAACAAGAGGCCATTATTAGACTGAGATTCACTTTAATGAGATCTGCAGTTGTCATGGGAAGGTGGTGTCAGACCCTAGTTGCAGACAGGATGTATTCTTGTAGGAAGAATGAGACAGAAGACCTAAATCACAATTTGTAGTCCTGATCTTTTTTTTAAATTTATTCTCCCACTTTATATTGTTTCACTTTATTGCATAGATCATCATGTATAGTTTGATTTTACTTTTGTTTAAATTAGTAGATTGTGTGATTGTATTGTATGCTTTTATAAATAACCACAAATCCTGTAATTTTATTATGACATAATACATAATTTTATTGTTGATTCAACTCTATTATTTTAGCAAAAGCTGTAAATAAACTACTGCTATTTCAACTAAATACAAAAATAGGCAACAACTGTTGCAACTAGGAGAGAATCTTAATAAATACAAGGTACCATATAAACATCAAACTAAAAACACCCAAAGTCCTGGTCACAGAGCCCAAGTAACAAGACCTGATCATCTGACAGACGTTTCCTCTTAGCTGCCTCTCCAAGATGTCTTCTCAGATCCCTTTTCCTACATATCTATTCCAGAGAAAGGAGAAGGAATGATGAAATTATTCCTAATTTGTTGAGGAAAAGGGTAGTTAGTGTCTTTATAGTTACCTGGTCTAAGGGTAATTAAAATGTTCTCTTTTTTCCTAAGATAAGTAGAAGATGACACTTCATTTAAAAAGAAGAGAATGCCAGACCTCTCTTGAGGAGATGATATGAATAACTCACAGCTGCATAAATCTGACTAAGATGTGCATAAAATACATTTTTATTAGAGGTGGATTATACTAGCAGCTTTCCAGGAGGTTTGAAAGCCTAACCACTGGAGACAATCAGAAGCATGTGAAGATCTCCACATAATGAACATAAATATCCTTTCAAACAGAAAATCATCATCTTCTCTACTGTAATCAAGTCTATATTGTTCATAAAGAATTTTAAGCAACAGCGTAATAGGTAGTGCTGGGGAAAGGGAGGAACAAAAGAAACTCCTTTTTCAGTGTTTCTTCAACAGCATACTATTTTAATCCTTCCTTATTTCATTAAAAGTAATTAGATATGATAATCTTTGATTAGGCCAGGGTTTTTGTTCTCATGAATAAGATTCTAGCACTAATAAAGTAGGGTTCTTTTCACCTTGAAACCTACAATAAATATTTCATTTTAATCAATGGAAGTTGTGAAAGTGACTCTAGGATTCAGAATATTTTTGGAGATGATTTTTTGTGCTCATCCCCAAGCAATAATCATGGCTATGAAAACAGTTCAATGGAACTCAAAACCTACCCCAAATCTGGCTTCATTGCCCAATCTCAACCAAGATTCATGAAATCAGAATCCAACTTAGTGTGATGTTTTTGCACAGTTTTTCTTTGAACATTACACATTATTGCACTCCCCACTTCCTCCACCCCTAGCCCTCATGCCATCTCTTTCCTCTCCAAACAACTCAACTGAGCCTCAGAAAAAGATCTTTTAATGAGAACTGAACAGTCAGGCCACATCCAGATGATCATGGTTATGTGGTATGTGGTGCTGCAAACAGATGTTCTCCACACTGCAAGGGAACATTGCCTGTTCGTGTGCTGCTTCACTTTTTGGGGGGTAAAAAAACCCACAGAAAAAAGGTGGAGCAGCACACACACAGACAGAGTGCACAGCTCAGAAGCAGAGCTGGGCCACCTGGAGCCACACTACAGCTGTTAGCCAGGCTCCACATGACAGAATTGCCAATGCTGCAGCCCCGGAAAACCCCAAGTGCTTCAGGTAAGGCTGCTAGGGCCAGTCCAGTGCTGGCCCAAGCCTCCTCTACCCCACCTGGGACAATTTGCCACACGCCAAAGCGCACATGGTACAGGCATTCCCTTGGACAAGTTGTGGTGGTGCAAGGTGCACTGCTTCAACTTCTCCCTGAGGAACCAAACATCTCATCTGGATGCAGCCTCAGAGTCTTATATAGGGTCATATATTATAGCCAGACATACAAATCATCTCATGAACCCCAGACAACAAAGGAGTTATTTTACTTCTGGCCCCCTTGAACAAACCATATAGGACTCATACAGCTCTTATATAAGTAGCGTGTGGAAAGCAAAGCAAGGCATTGGTATGAAGGGCAATAATGCTCATTGACTTTGCTGGGTTTTGGTAATGGGCCTTAACAGGCTACCGTTGGGCAAGAAAGTGCTTACATATCACAGTATCTCAGGCAATGTTGATAGCATCACAGAGCTAACTCTATATGGCTCCATACAGTCATTCACTGCACCCGGTCTACATTCCCCTGGTTTGTTTTAATCTGTATAAATGTACTTCTGGAGTAGTGTTGCCCTGTGGGGTCAGGTCAAGTCTCAGGATCTCAATATTGCACTGTTAGATAGGAAGGTGTTCTAACACCTTCCTGTCTAACACAACTGCACATATACAAACACACAAATTAATTAGGTGCCTACGTGCGTGCACGCGCATACACACACACACACACACACACACACACACACACACACACACACACACAGAGTACCAACTCAGGCACATATGCATCCAAAACAGCCTAGGCCCATGCACACCTATGACAAATTCAACACATACACGCTACACACACCAAAATAAGGTGGCCAATATACATATTATATATATATAATACACACACACACATTATATATATATAAAAAGGTGTGTGTGTGTGATGGCCACCTTATTTTGGTTTGTGTAATGTGTATGTGCTTGAATTGGTGATAGGTGTGTATGTGCCTAGGATGGTTTGGATGTGTATATGCTGGAGTTGGTACTGTGTGTGCACACGCGGCATGTATTCACCAGTTCACACACATACCACCCACCTACACATGCACACACAGGTGAGTTCCTAACCTGGATGGTACAGTATATGTGTGTGTTTGGGGTATTTAGGATACCTGGGGGGAAGTTAAAGTGAGAGAGAAAGTATAAGGAGTGAAGGTTGCTGGAACCTAGATTAGAACCAGTATACTAGAGAAAAGCTGGGCTGAGGAACTGAGGCTTGGGTTACTTAAGGTCAAGTAGCCCCAGGGTTACTCGAGGTCACTGGTGCAAGGGAAAAAGCCGAGTGGTAAGGAGGAGACAGCCAGGAAAGAGAGAGAGGCAGACAGCTGGGAGCTTGGGGCTGATAAGAGGTGGCAAGGAGGAAACAGTCAAGAAACAGACAAAAACCCAACTCAGGGTTTCAAAATAACAGATTTATTAAACAGACAACACACTACACAGCCTCATGAAGTTATTGGTTCACACACACACATACAAAGGCAGCAGGAGAAAGACTCAGTGGAAGGGTTGGAGTCCAGTTAGGGAAGAGAAACAGAGTCCAAGTCCTTAGTTGAACAGAGGGTGGGGGTGATAGCTATCTATCCAGCATAGAAGGGGTTTTTGTCCAGCAGGTGTTGTCCAAAGGAGGGTCACCACTCTGATCTCCTGTGGGGAGGACCTGTCCAGGCAAGGTCAGCCCTGTTCCAGAGGGCTCCAGGTGTTCTTACTGAGCATGTGCATCCTGGCACAATGTTGGGTTGCCTCATCCTTTTTTTCTTGAACACTGAGGGTGGTTCCAAGGGCTGGGTCATTGGTCCAGGTATTGGTGTTAATGGCTTGGTCATTCAGAGGGAGCTATTTTTAGATCTACTGCCATTGTCTCTCAAGCACCCTCATTCACCCCCATTCATTCAGGAACCAAGTTACATGGGAGGGGTATGTATGAGTCATAGGTTACAACATACTTACACAGGGCTGTGCTGAGAAAGTGTGCAGGAGTTTGTGAGATCAGATTAACCCAATCTTGATTTATTAGTGCACCTCCTCAGGTGAACCAACTTTGATTGGGTGTGCCATTTTGAGGTGATTTAAGCCTTCCAAATGCCTGCATGATTGAGCATTCAGATCCACCTAACCCTGGTTAGATCAATCTAAATGTGCTTCCTGTATTTACTTGTAATTGTAATAGTATTTTATACTTAGCTGAAATAATATGCTGGGTCATTTTGGTGATGAAATCTACAACTTGTCTCCCATACTGATGCCAAAATGTATGCATCAACCAGTCAATTAAGAGACTAAGAACAATGACCAAACAACACCTTCAAAACAACCATTTCTTTCATTACTTGGGCATAGCCTCATCAATGGTTTTAACTGAGTGCCACAGAAAAAACATACATTATTAAAAGTTTTCAGTCAGTGTTCCAAAATCATTAATTAGGTTGTATTTAACCTTTTGCTTTAGGGGGGAGAAAAACAAATGATGGAAAAGAAAAATGTAATGTTAAGTTTTCAAGACTATCTGCTGATTTACAGTTCTGACTTTTCAGGCTTCCAACTTGAGCTTAATGCTTAGATAGCTTTGAATATCTACTTACAAGTCTCAGATTTCCAAAGGGTCTTAAATTGGACAATTTAAAATAGAGATCTTCAAAATAAGGAGCTACTTTTGAAAATCTAGGCCTGAACAAATAACAAAGATGGGTATAGTAATTTAGGAAATTTGAATTACCTCTCTTGCTGAACAAATCTAACCTGATGTGCATTTGATTAAAAAACAGCTGCATCTGTCCTTCAATAAACACATCTACCTGCAACCTTCATATAATACCACAGCTCCCACCAACTAATATTATAATCCAGTTCTTACCATACCATAGTAAGAACCCATACTCCTATCTTCTCCCTTGGATTTTTACCTTAATAAGACCGCATGGAACCCTGAAACAGGTCCTGTAAGAGGGAAGGTAATGTGATAAAGTTGTACCGGGTTCTTCTATTTTCTGCTTCTCACAGTCTCTGCAGCACCAAAAGCAGGGTCTTAATTTTTTCATATAGTCTTATGGAAAAAATCAACAATGTCACCACTGAAATATTTGTACTAGTGTGTGGTGCAACCATGGTTTGTTATTTGTTTTGGTGTCTTTTTTTTTTTTTGCTTGTTTGTTTGCCTCCCTCTTTGGATTTGAGTCATTCAAGTTATCTTTTTAGGAGCAAAGAAACCTGTATAGAAACTCATACCATCTTGCCAAATGAGAAACAGCCTGCTCAAGCAGTCTGTTGAGTTCTGTCTGCCTTCCACTAAATTCAATCTCTGAGTATGCGGAAGCATACAAAGCAGTGTATGGCACATTATCTCAGAACATATGCCATATTGGTATGTTAACACAAAGTCCCAGAATTATCTGGTTATATTTCACCTCAGAAGTAATTTATGAGTGTAGAAGCTACACTGTGATCAAGGGTCAGGAAGAACTTGCAGGGGGGTCAAGGAGGCAGGCAGTGGCCACAGGAAGGATTGGGGGGATGGGAGACCAGATCAGTGGGAGTGATCAGGGAGATTGGAGGTACAGGGAGCATTCACAGGAGGAATCAGGAAGCAGGGAGGATCTGTAGAAGTCATTGCAGGGACTGGAGGTGCGGGCAGCATCTATGAGAGGTATAGGGGCATTGGGGGAGCAGACAAGATCCACTGGAGTGATCAGGGGGCCAGACAGGGCTTCATAGATATCATAGATTATAAGGGGCTGGAAGGGACCTCACAAGATCATCAGGTCCAGCACCCTTACATTAGGCAGAAAGACAACTGGGATCAGGCAACCTCAGTGAGGTCACATTCCAGTCTCCTCTTAAAGATTTCCAGGGAAGGTGATTGCACCACCTCTGGATGGAGTTTATTCCACAGGCTGGACACTCTAACTGTAAATAAGTTTTTCCCTAATGTTAAGCCTGAAATGGTCTTTCAGGTGTTCATGGCCATTGCTCCTGATTTTTCCCCAAAGGGGCCTTGGTGAACAGTTGTTTGCTGGTCCCTTGATATATTCCCCTGATGTAATGGCCATTAAAGTCCCCTCTCAGCCTTTCTTTATTAGGCTGAAGAGTCACAAGTCACACAGCTTTTCCTGATATGGCCTGCCTTACAAATCTCTGATCATAGAGGTTGCTCTTCTCTGGACTCTCAAGCTTTTCCACATCCTTGTTCAAATGCAGCTACCAGAAATTGACTTCATATACATCAGTTGATGCAGGCCACAGTATTACTTGCCCTGCTGGCTACATCATCATGCTGATGGCTCACATTGATACTATGGTCTATTATTACCCTTAGATCATTTGCAGTCATGGTGCTAGTCAGTTTGGCACCACTGAGCACGCTAGTATGTTTGGAGTAATTGTACACAGATGGAGCACTTTACACTTTTCAGTGTTGAACTTGATCTGGTTCTGATCCACTCAACTTCCCAGCCCATCTAGGTCCACCTGCATCTGCAGCCTATCTTCAAACGTAACCATGCTCCTCCATAATTTGATGTCATCCACGAACTTGGCCAGTGAGCTGTCCCCATCCAAATCATTGATAAAGATGTTGAAAAGTACTAGACCAAGCATTGACCTCTGAGGGACACCACTGGCCACTTCTTTCCAGGACAACACAGAACTGTTCATTAGAACTCTCTGGTTCCTTCCCCACAGCCAGCTTCCTATGCACCTAACTGTTAAGCAGTTAAGCCCTCAATTCTCCAATTTTCCTATAAAAAAACATCATGGGATATGTAGTTGGCCTTTTGAAAGTCTAGGTATACAATGTTGACCTTCTCCCTCTTATCCAGGTGGTGAGTTGAGTTACCTGATCACGGAAGTAGATGAGTTTGGTCAGACAAGGTCTGTCCTTGACAAAGTCATGCAGACTGTCATTCACAATGCTACCTTCTGCAAGCCTATCGCACAGACTCCTTGATGACTCTTTTTCCAGGATTTTCCCTGGGATAGAAGTTAGGATAATTGGCCTACAGTTGCCCGAGTACTCTCTCCTCTCCTTCTTGAAGATGGGTACAACATGGGCCCTCTTCTAGTCTTCAGGAACCTGCCTGGAGTGCCACGAGTTTTGGAAGAGTTTCTCCATAAGTCCCACAATGACTTTGGCCAGCTCCTTCTGTTGTGAATAACCGAGCCATTTTTTCTAAAGACCTAATATATGGCCTCAAGCCATCCTCCCGAGACAGAATACACGGTGAGACTAGAAGGTTGTTTTGTGAATTATGCCCATCTGCAGTGATAAGGAGGAGACAGTTGTACCAGGCCAGGGGCCTCGAAGATAAACAGCGAAATACACTA
>JAGPOW010000229.1:4066848-4080377 GCA_030014935.1 Caiman crocodilus
ATCTAAACAGATATGTAAAGGTGATTGCTTTATATGAAGAAGTCTCAGAGTCATTTACTGTCATCAAAACACTTGTTAGCACAGGTATTTAATAGTCAATGATATTTTACTACTAATGATATATTTTCTTGCTTACATTATAGAAGAACATTTTTTCCCTTTTTCATATAACTTCCATTGTACATGTATAGTCTTTTCTATGTATGCATGTGTGTGTGCAGGTATGTTCCTCATACACATGTGTGCATGGGGACAGCATTAATGTTGTTTTGGAAAAATTTTTAACTCTGAATTTCCTGACTTTGGCTTAATTACAAAATGCATTCTAATGCTATATTAATATTCATATATTTGGTTATGTAGTGGTTTTAATGGATAATGAGACAAATTAGTGAGAAGAAAGTACTTGTTAGTCCACAATGAAATGAATACATACAACTGCTTAGTTTCAGCGAAATGGCACTATTGGCTTTTACTGAACTTTCCGCTTTACATAGAAAAGTCATTTTTGGTGTTTTAAGAAAGAACTGGTTTAAAATTATTTTGATGTTCCACTAAACAAGCTATCCTTTATTTAGCAATTTTGCTGCCTGATAGCTACTACTCATCTCTCATTTCACAGCCTTGCACACTGTTTTTAGCTGTTTCCAAAATCCAAGCTTGGACTATAGCGTCCAGTTTTCAGTAGCAACTACAATGTCAGCTTTTGACATTGTAGCAGCCAAGAGCTTCTGACAATTCAGCTGTGAAAGGGTTAAAAGAGTAGCTTTTTTGACAGAGCAGAAAAGGTGGAGTGAGTGAGCTGAAAAGCCCTGCTGTATGTGGCAACAACTCTGGAAAATCCTTTTCTTCTTCATTCAGCCTTCCCAAAAACAAGGTGTATATGGTATGCAAGAAAACATGGTTTCTGGTAGTAAACTAGTTATATGAGGGTAGTATTGTTACTAATTGTGTATTTTTGTGATTATTTTGCCGCTGTATTTAAAAAAAAAAAAAACACACTATAAAAGAAGAGTAGAATATGGTTTTGTACCTTAAATAATATTTTAAAAATCTTACCAAAATTCTCTTATCTGCCATTCACTAAACTGGTAATGGAATTTTGTTTTTTTAAGGAACTAATTCTGTTTTAGTCTCTGAGTCAGGAACTTACTGAAATTTCACTATTAATGCTAATGAAATGTCATTGGATCTTAATGATCATGACCTGCTTTTAACTCTTATCTGAAACTCCCCAACTGCTGTGCTCCTAAATCCAAGACATTTGTTCAACTGTAATTCAGAAAATCAACTACTTGCAGCATTACAAAACTAACTCCTGCAATCACTTGGGTTTTCCTCTGAGACTTTTGATTCAAGTACTGATGAGGCACAACTCTGCTTTCTTTCAAGCAATAAAGATCTGAGTAAGCCACTGTTTATGGTAATGGTGTATGTCTGCAGTACCATTGGACTTACTCGAGTCCCT
The DNA here is from genome assembly GCA_030014935.1 of Caiman crocodilus. Classification (NCBI taxonomy): domain Eukaryota; kingdom Metazoa; phylum Chordata; order Crocodylia; family Alligatoridae; genus Caiman; species Caiman crocodilus. Next base: position 4,068,317 of record JAGPOW010000229.1, read on the forward strand.
CACAACAAACAAATAAATCCAAGAACCAAATAAAGAAAAGGATGACTTAATAATGGGATAATAATACTCCCTGAATCAGAGCCTATTAATTGAAGGTTTGCCATGACCAATGAATAATGTGCATTGTAAATGTCTTCAGACAAAATAATAACCTGCTAAAAGTAAAAAATGATCATGAAGAAAATTATAAAGGAATGGAAATTGGTGGACTTGTGCATAAAATAGAGGTTTTCTGAGCCTAGAATGTCACATAATTGTCCCAATTAGACTGGTTAGTTAATTGTGTACTTGAATATGCTGAGCATTTCTGGAGTAATACTAAAAATGATCAGAATAAAATTATATGACACAAAAATCATCTGCTAATTATATTATCTTGGGCAGGGCCACACAAGGAAAAATTAACCTTAAAGCAGGTTTCTGATTTAATTTCTTTGCTATGAAACAATGGATAGCACAAATTATCCCTTGTTTACAGCTTTTCAACATGAAACTGTTGTTTCAAACTGCACCCTTCCCAAAGTGGGCAGATTTAATTTCACCTGCAAAGCTCAAATGGAAAAAAAGGGAAACTGCAAATGCTAGTAAATTGGGAAAGTGACCAGATACCAGGTAGTTTGAAGTATAAGACCTCAATAATGTAAACAATGAAGCAGGTGTATTGAACTGCAATTTAATGAGGCTAATTGTATAAGTAAAATCACATACACCCTTCCCTGGAACTACACTGAAAATCCTCAAACAATTGTAACCCATACTATAAGATAACCTAATTCTTAAAGAGATCTTTCCAGAACCACCTATCCTAGCCTTTAAACAAGCACTGAATCTCGCTAATTTCATTACCAAAAGCAAACTCCTTATGACCCAAATCACACCTAATGAATCCAGACCATGCCAGGATAAGAAATGCAAAACCTGCCAACACATCTCCACCACTTGCAAAATAACCACACCCCACAATATAACCATCACCATGCCTGGATCTTAAACCTGCACCTCCAAAAATGTTATGCATCTCATCCAGTGCACCAAATGCCCTGATGGAAAATATGTAGGAGAAACCAAACAACAACTGTGCATCAGAATGAATGCACACTGAAAATCCACCAGACAAAAATATCCTGTGGGCACAGGCTTCTCACAAGATAATCACTCCCTCTCTGATCTCTCAGTTCTAATCCTCAAAGGGAATTTACAAAACACCTTTCATAGATGAGCCTATGAACTTTACTTCATAAAACTACTTGATACAAAAAAATCATGGACTCAATATAAACTTTGGATTTATGCATTAAAACCTGTCTGACATCCGATTCACCAGGTACCTGCCTAAACTTACCATTTACACTTTTCTTCCCCCCCCCCACCTCCTCCTCTCCCCTCCTTTTCTACCCTTTGCTTTCCTAACCTCCAGCTATTTACTTTAACAGACTGCTTCTTTTCTACTTTAGAGAACTCAACTATAGTAGCCTCCCTTACTTACCTTTGGCATTATTTATCCCCTACTTTCACCCTTTTCCTTCCCTTTTCTACCCTTTGTTTTTCCTAATGTCCACCTATTTACATTCTCACAGGCATCCTTTTGTGAGCTTCTTTCATTCCTTGATGATCTCAGAACAGCAGAGATTCCCTATGCCTGAAGGCCGGTGTTTGTGCCAAAAAGCTTGCAAAGAACTTTTTTCCAACTACTCAGTTGGTCTATTAAAACATACCATGTCTACCCAAAGACCCTTTCCTGACTAAATAAAACTGAAGGGTTAGAGTCTTTGGCAATAGCTATTTCAATGTGTTCTCATGAAATAAAAGAAAGTTGGGGTTTTTTTAATCAGCTTCTGCTCAGTAACTGCCAAACGAGTGTTCTTACTCCATTTTAATGGGATGCTAAACCACAGTAATTTAGCAGTCACTGGAAGAGGGACAAATTACCAGTTTGACTTCCATTTACCGTAGAGTAATAGCATATACTGCAAGGCAGTTAATACTTATGTGACAGTAAGTTGTTGCATCTCCAAAACCCTAGATATTACCTTAAAATGGTCTTACACCCTGTCAGCAGGTGCTGAGTAGGATTGAAGTCTCTGTAGATCTTGCATCCATCTGGTCTGCCCCCTTAGAAAAATCTAACAGCAGTAATCACCCAGTCCTTACCTGCCACATCTTGTTGTAACTTATAGGTACTTGTTTTAACTTATAGGTTCCCTTGCTGAGAATTCACTTCAAGGACATAAGGCTTGTCTTCTCTGGGGCTCCAACCTCACTTTACACCCCATTCAAATACCAACCAGACATTCTGACCTCGCAGCACATATCAGCTGCCAAACAACCCAGCCTGTATAAGTATTGGACACTCCCAAAGTCCCAGGGCACTAAGCACTTTGTTTTCTTCATCATATTTTTCCCCCTTTATTTTGAAACAAGTTCCTTCCCCATGACCTTGAGAATGTTCTTCAATTAAATGAATGCCAGGTATAAATTATTTCCATCAAAAAAAGAGCAAAAGGCAAAAATAAATATATATACATGTCAGGTAGGTAGTGTATTTACTTACAACTGCCCAATCTACTTTATTCATTCCAATCGTCCCTTCCCCTAGGGAGTTTGACATTTGTCAGGTTGTTTTTTTTTTTTTCTTTAAGTTACATGGTAATATACTAAACAAAGACAATAAAAATAAAAAAAGTTCCCTATTGAAGTATTTTAAGCATTTTTCTCCATCTCCACACTCTGACACTTACCCTAGATGGACCCTGAAGCATGCTCTCTGCATCTAGAGCTCTTCTGAACTTAAAGGCTGAAGCTCTATCTTCTCTCCACCTCTGGAATTGCTGTTGTCCCTCCCCAGACTACCGCCAAGACCATTTCCTTATTTACTTTCTCTCCTCCCCCATATTTCCCCTCTGAAGAAGGGCATCAGATTCTGGAGAAACTAAACTAGAAGGACCAGTAACTCCTGTAATGGCATTCCAGTGGCTGCACTTCTCCCTCTGTCAGTCTGGCTTCCTGTCAGTCCAGTAATTTTTTTCTTTCCTTTTTTTTTCTCCTGAAGTAGCAGGGGAATCCTCTTCACAGGCCCCTGTCTAATTACATATATTACACAATTAACTGGTTAATCATGCAATAAATTTAAGCCAGCCACACATGCAAAGTAATGATTACACCAGAAAAATGTCTGGTCAGCTATGGAAAGAGACAACCAGTTAGTTACAAAGTTAGTGCTTGAAAATGTATAAAAACTTTATAGCTGGTTTCTATTTAGCTTTAATTTGAACATGTTGCAGGGTCCTTAGAACAGGTTAAATTGTAAAAAAAAGAAAATCTGTTATCTTTGCTTTTCCTACAACCAAATGCCCAGAAATGGCAGATAGTGTATAGTTCCTACCGTTAAGAGGTATTTATTTGGAAATGTTAAATGGCATATAAGCATTTAAAATAAAAATGATCAATTATATACTTCATTTTTAATATGTATTTGCATTTTTTTCTTTGTAGATAACACACATGCACATTTGAAATACTAATTTAAACTACTAGTACCTTATTTTATTTTAATTTTAATAGTCCCAGACAGACATACGGACATCATTGTAAAGAACTGAACAAACTTCTGCTCAATGAACTGCAACCACTGGAAAAGTCAACATGTTCAGATGCAAGAGGAATGCAAGGAGAATGAAAGCAAAAATACTATTTTCCCGCTCCATGAATCAATGATGCATCCTCCCCTGGAATATTCCATTTCAAATAGAGTAACTAGATGTGGATAAGAGGTAGCAGAAATATGAAGAATTCAGAAATGAATGATGAGACAACTTCTATATAATGAGAAACTGAAAAAAAAAAAAACTTGAGTGTTCATTTTGGAAAGAAGATAAGCAAGAAAAAACATGCAAACCTACTGAATAGTATGGAAAAATACTTCAGGTCTGGATACGTCTCTGTTCAGCATCTCAGAATACAAAACAAGGGGTACATTCGATGAAACTGAAAGTCAGAAAATGAAATAGGTAAAAAGAAAATATTTATTCACACAGGTATAATTAGCCCGAGAAAATCTTCTTCACAAGGTATAATTGAGGCCAAGAGCTTAAAAGGATTTTAAAAATTTATGCAAGTGTATATGGGTAATGAAAAGATCCAGAATTACAATAGTAACTTTAAGCATTATGATTAAAATAAACAAGAAAATTGCTTTGGAAACTCCAAAGAATTCCTGACTTATAACCAATGAAAGTGAGGGAACCTTTTTCATGTTGATAATTTATTCCACAAGTGCCTTCTAGAAAGTATTCTGTACCTTCTTCAGAAGCATCTGATGTTGGTGAGAGATTATTCTTGGACCCTATTATAGTATGCCTATTTGTAAATTGCAATGAAGGGAATAATAACTGTTAAAGTTGCAGTTTCATTTAAAAGAGGCTGCTGACTTTGGTATGCTACAATTAGGAAAGCATTCCATGCATAGAGGATGGTTAATGGGAAATATGGATATAGCTATGGGATAAATTAATGAATAAAGAAATACCAGGGCTTCCATCTTCATATTTCTGCTGTTCAGATGCAGAAATTTCTGAGTGAGATGGTCATAATGGACATCTTTAGGCCACAAACAGTATTAAATTGGGGATGATGTTATGACCTTGGTAAACTTTATTGGGAAGTCACAGATACACATTTGAGAAAACAGTGAGAAGTTTGACTTTGATATGCCACGGAGTACCAGCAAAGACTGGAAGTTAGCATGACAGTTACACAAAGGGTTTTGTTTTGTTTTGATTCAGTCATATGTTACATCCTTTTGGCATAAACAAACATGTAGAAGTTTCTTTCTAATATAAACATTGCCATGAAGTCCTAGAAAGAAACTTGCCAAGTAGAACAAGCAAGTAGTAAAAACATTCTTACTATAGCTTACTATATAAAGAACATTTCTGCTTCATGGTGTGACAGGCCCTTACCCTGTCACCTAAGGAGAACCATACATAAGTCTACTTACCTGACTTTGTTCTTCTTAGTGGTACTGGGAGTACTGTTCAGTGATTCCTATGTGGGCTTAGGAATTCTTTCCTTGGCGAGTCTTCTGTGGGGCTCCTGCTCCCCTAAACTCCACCCCTTTCTACTCAAGTGTTACTATAGATCCAGGCTGTGCCTTGACATAGGTGCAGGTTGTTTTTGATGTGACTGCTTGATGGAGCACAGGTGCCATAGGGATCTCCCTATAGTTCTGTCATTCTCTGAGAACAATGCCAATGCAAGAAAAATGTCACTTAAAGGAGTTCAGTCTGAGCAGTAAGCAAGGCACTGTTGTCCCCCCAACCCCGGTGATGAGTTGCTTGATCTTTATCACCAGGGTTCAGAATCTGTTCCTTCTGGACCTTCATCCCCTTTCAGGCTATTTGCTCCCCTTTCCCCAGGTCCTTCCTAGTCAGCCAGTGGCTAAGTGCACTAGGGGCTCAGGGTATTCCCTACCAGGCCTGCTCAGCACCGAATGCCACAGCTGATCTCCACTGGTGCACTTTGAGCACATGGTGGCACTGCAGGAGTGAGTGAGAGGCTCAGTGTCATCCCCAGGCCTCAATACTCTGTGGACTGGTGGGCCCCATTGGCTCAGTCAGAGTCAATTGTTCCAAGCAGGTGAAGCTGCCTCCCAGCTAGCTGCAGGAGCCATGCTGTTTTTCCCCAGTTGCCTCCTAGCTGAGGTGTGCCTGGGTTGCTTCCCTGGGCTCACCATCTGGATAGCAGGGGAAGCACTGGGGTCATAGCATGGAACAGTTGGAAGGAGGAAACATTCAGACTTTGTTTTAGCCATGAGCCGATATCACAAAGATGTCAGGAAGGTCGAGATTTTAGTTGTAAAAAAATTCAGGAAGGTCTTGATTAGAGGTACATCTGTCAATCATATACACAGGGATGGGAGATGACTTTGAGAATGAAATTCCCAAATGTCAGGTGCAATGAGAGGGGAGAAGAAAAGAGAACACTATGCCCCCTACAGATAGAAGAGCCAGAGGAAGACTATCTAAAAGACATGCAGAGGACGTGAATAGGTAATAGCGTAAGAAGAAAACCAGAAGAGAACAAAGTTATGGAAAGTGAATGAAGACAACAGCTCAGGAAAAAGAATATGATTGATGGTATTCAAAGCCAGCTTGATAGATCAACAAATGTCAGGATACAGCAGTAGTTCCAGTCTTTGTCTAGCAATAGATCATTGGAGACTGATGAAAGCAGTTTCTGGGGAATGCAAGGGGCAGAAGCTGGACTGGAAAGGGTTAAGGATGGAACTGAAGAACAGGACCTCTTGACAGTAACTGTAAGCAGTAAATTTAAGACACTTAAAGAGAAATGGATATGGTATAGATGGTATTTGGAGAAGCAGGTGGGGTCTTTTTTTTTTTAAGTAAGAGATTAAGGTACGTTTGTGATGTATTAAGAATAAGATTTAGAGAAGATGAACGTGAGTAAAAGGTAGATTAAGAGAAGGGGTAGGAGAACTATAGTTATTGTCTGAAGAAGAACAGATGAGAAATATTAGTATTTGTGATAAGAGAATGATAAGAGAATTGTACAAGAGAAGACAATTAGAGGAAGTGAAAGGTAGAACTGCATTTAGCCAATGTCTTTTTGGAAAACATTAGCAACATCTTTTGTGTAGCTAGAACAGGATATAGGAGTAGTGGAGGGTTAAGAAGCAAGTAAAAGATGAGAGAGAAAGCTCATGAGCATGAGTAGATTCAATTTAAATTGGAGCTTAGCTAGGAAAATGAAAGAACTGAGGTAAAAAAAAAATAATAACTTTCTCCACTATTAATTCAATCTAGTTATGGGGTTTCTGTTTCAAATATTCTACAGCACCAAAATGGAACTAAAGAAAGCAGGTGTGGGGGGGCCAGTAAGGACTGGAGACTAGGATGAAAGAAAGGGCCAGAGACAAGGGTGGTGAACAGAAAAGCCTGGGGAAATCACCTATCATATCTGTAAAGGATTGTGAAAATAGTTAAAGTGAAGAGAGCTGGGAGCAATCAAGATGTTATTAATAGCAAACAGCTGAGAATCAGGGAAATGCTATCATGGGTAGGAAATCATGGAACCCAGGTGTATATGTGGGGAGATGGGTTGATAGATTGTAATGATAGGAACCAGTTGATCAAATGAGGTAATTAGGCAGATTATTGGTGAAGACAAAGTCAAATGTATAGACCTTGTAAGGAGTTGGAAACCTGAAGTAAGACCATAGGTCAAAAGAAGAGGTAAGAGGGCATAAACATTCAGATGAGACTGAACTCCTGTACCATCAGTATGGAGGTTTAAGCTATGCATGTGACACTGTTTTTCCTGAACCTCAGGCTGCAGCAGATAGGTATCAATCAGCAAAAGCAGTGGGGGATGTAGAAGAGACACTGCTCCACAGTGAACTGATTACAGTGACTACTTAGGAAATAGTCTGGTACTGGAACACAGCAAAGTATAGGCCAATGCATCTCATGATTTGGCCTAAATGGTCAGTAGAGAGTTAATTTTCATAGAATAAATGAGTTGGATAATTGAAGTTTATATGTAGGGACCTACCAAATTCGTGGTGGGAGTGGTCTGTGTAACAGCTCCTTTAATCTTGAAGGAAGGTACTCCTATGCACTCCCCACTATTGATTGGTGAAGGGGCCCCACTGCTCATTCCTGATGGGGGAAGTGAGGGGGGGAGGGGCAAAAAAAATTTTAAATATGGTGCCATTTTAGCCACTCAACACTAACTGATCAAAGGGGCCCTGACGGCCACACTGTTTGTTGCTGACCAGCTAGAGGCAAAATTGGCCCCATATTTAAAACCACGGTTTTCACCTCCCCCCTGATCAGGAGCGAGCAGTGAGTGGTGGTAACAGACACGTGGGGGGACGTGCAAAATCAGAGCTGCTCCACACCCACTCCTGTCGATTCTGCAAGCTCCCCCATGTCCCCCGGCCCCTCGCACCCACTTGCTACTCACTTTTGATCAGTGGGGAGGCAAAAATGGTGGTTTTAAATATGACACTGTTTTTGCCCGACAGCTGGTCAGCAGACAGTGCAGCTGCCAGGGCCCCATGGCCAATCTGAGGTAAGTGGCAAAAATGGTGCTTTAAAAAAAAACAAACAAAAAAAACACAAACTGCAGGTTTCAGGGTCAAGCAGCTGGGTCTTTCTGCCAACCTACAGTGAGAGAGGGGTGCACAGGGGAACCTTCAAGGTCAAAGAAGATGCTGCACAGACCACTCCCACCATCAATTTGGTGGATCCCTATTTATGTGGTTCAGTCACTGCACAGCACTAAAACAGTTAAACTAAGTTTAGGGTTTGAGTACAGAGAACACCTTTATATTCCCATAGCAACAGTCACCTTTAAAATCTTTTTAACCTTTTGATTACAGAGAATAAAAACAATTAAAATGTGTAAATGTGAAGTCACAGCACAGTTTTCTTTTTAACCTCATCCCTTATATTCTGTCCCATCCGTTGGAGAGAATTTCTATAAAGAAACCACCACCTTTTATTTGACATTTTTTTAGATGGTTTACATGTTCTTTTCTGAGGAAGAGAGACATTAATGCAGATAGGAAAGAAGGAGATTCTTCCTTCAAGACAAGACACAAGCAGAGGTAAAGAAGAGTACCAAAGATTAATATATCTATCTATCTATAGCTATATAGTAAGGCTGTGAAACAGCACCGTTTCATTTAGACTTTTGTTTTGCTGTTTCGATGGGACAGTGTTTTGTTTTGAGTCTCATTTAATTTTGAAGCACTGTTCCATTTCATTTCATCAAAACTTTTGCTGTTTCAATGCTGTTTTGATGTTTTGCCCATAGGCTATAAAGGGGAAGCACAAAACTATCTATAACTTTGTTATTTCTTGCCTGATTTAAATGAAAACAGCAGGGAGTGTAGCCCCTGCTGAGGCCATGAAGCCTGTTAAGTTTCAAGGAGATAGATGTAGGGGTTTCTGGGAAACTGCACCTCAAGCTGCTGACAAGCAAAACTTGTGACTGTGTGTGTTAAGGCTCAGCTGTGTTTCTGTCCCTCCCCCAGAGCACTGGGATTGGTGGGGACCTCAGGGAAAGATCAGTCACTGGCCAGCTACACAGTCAATATCAGAGCGGTCCTTCCCCTCCTCTTCCCCCTCCCTCTCCTTACTTTGTTTCCCTGCAAGCAAGCCCAGCATCAAAACTCAAAGCATTTTAAAACTTTTGAAACATTTTGCATGCCCTCATTTTGCTTCAATGCTGTTACAAAGCCTTTCATTTCATTTCAATTTCACTGTTTCAAGCTCAAAATGAGTTGAAACAGTGTTGAAACAAAACACCCAGCAAAGTTTCACACAGCCCTTTTCTATCTATTTAGTGTTGACTCTCACTGCTGGAGAAACGCAGAAACAACACACAATGTTATCAGACATTCATAGAGCCGACACTGGGTAGAACCACTAGACCATTTAAGGCTTTCTTTAGCTGTATTTCTAGTCATAGTTTCCCTCAGTAGTGCTACAGTATTGGCTGATAGGCCTGGCACACAGAGAAAGGCAGAAAAAAAAGGTAAAGGATGCAAACGGCTATAGAAGAAAATGAGAAAAGCTTCAAGTCTCACATTCTAGGCGCTGTTTAGGGTTTTGATGAAGTTGTGTGGTGATACGTTATTACTTCCATTTGGTGCAGAATGGTGTCAGAGTATTGCGACAGTTGATTCCAGCATAGTAAAGGACGGTTCCATCATTGTTAGTCTTCTCTGAATAGTTTACAACCTTTCTAAATTGTGTCCATTTTCCCTCCCCTAATATTGTAATATGATTAAATACCACCTCCCTTGCTTATATTGTCCCTAAATTACACAAAAATTTCCAACACATTAATTTTTGGATACTAATTTCCAATTTCATTCTTGACTCATACTTATTTACCAGATTTTAATTCAACAGTCTCTAGGCTGCATCAGGAGACTTTTTTGTTTATTTGTTTAGATTTATGTGGTCTTTCTTTTCCATTTTGCTAGAAAGTATTAATAAGTTTAGGCAACAGGCTAAATAGAACTTGAACAGCTTAGAGTACAGACTCAACATAATGAAAATATCAGTGTCAGTTAATATTTATTGCTGAAATATAATGATATTTTTTCTTTTAATTATTTTCTCAAGTAACCTTCTATGGTTCTTTTTCTAAAGTAGTTAATCATGCCAATTTTTTTTAACTTTGTTTCCCAATGTTAGTCTTCTTAGGGATATAATTTACAAAAGTACTGCAGTGCCTCAGGAGCACAAGTACCAAAGGAAGTATAGGCACCTACCATAATATATCATTATTCTCTAGACAACAGCATAATATATCATTATATAGAAACAATATACGATTGTTCTCTAGAAAACAAACTCCTATTCAAGAAAAAACATATATGATAGGAAGTGAAAATTAGATTAGAGCAGGGGTGGCACATGGCACCATCACATCTTGTCTGCAGGGCTCCCCATGCACCTTAAAATTTGGCAGAAGGGGATCAATGGCCATTAATATGGCCAACCCCACACTCTCCATAAGTTCCCAAATCCCAAAGCCCCCATTCTGGTGAACTGGGTCAAGCCATAACCTTTTTCCCCACAGAGCTGGACACACCCCTGATGGTTAGAAACTGATATTTAGAGATTTGCTTTTGGGAACTGGCCTGTAGGTAAAGTACATATGCATTAGAACAATGGTCCAGGGCAACAGCAAGAGTTAATTGGTTTCTGAAAGCCTGTTTATGACAGTTTCCTCAAGGCCCACTGTGTCTGAAGACAGCAGACACAGGGAAGAGAAACTGAAGACATATACCATACTGTTCCATAACATGAGATAAGGGACTCTGCTGCATTGGCGGGGTCATGGTGACCAGTTGCACAGACCTTAAGATTTTTGGTTTTGATAGATAGACCAAATTAAGACACCAGTGAATGACCAAATTAAGATGTGTGCAGGTGATGAGTTTGTTGGAACAAAGAACTATGTGAACAGGACACAATGGGGATAGTATGATAACCACAGAGAGAGCAATCAATGATGTCTGGAAGAGTCTGAACAGTCATCAAAGGAGGAAAAGAATACAAGAGGAGGGCTTTCCAAGTAGTAAAGCATCCCCAAGAGGGGAACCTGAGGCCATCATGGGCAGAGGGTAAATCACCATCCCACTGGAGGGATGGGCCTCAGTCTTTGCTTGACCTCCAGCTGCTGATATCTGACATTCAAGAAACAACAACAGATTGAAGCTCACATACTGAGAAGATGTACCTTCCCTCTGTGAACCCTAGGACTGGTAAATATAGAAATGGAGGGGTGGGGGAAGGGATGGCCATTTTGTTTGCTTTGCCTGCATTATTCTTATCTGCTTTCACTGTGTACCAATAAAATTTGCCTGTTGGCAGATGGAGAAGTCGTGGTTGGTCTGAGGGTTTGGGTCTGCCTGGAACAAGATATCTGGATCATAAATCCAGTGCCAACACCCCTGTGCTCCTGGATCAGGGCTGCACCATACCCTCTTCCCTCCCTGCAGGGCCAGATTGGGCCTTGGCCACGCCTCCTTGCCTCCTGTTGAGGTCTGGCCATGCCCTCTTTACCTTCACAGAACTGAGTCAAATCCCCTTCCATCTCTACAGGGCCTTTGTCCTACGGGGCTGCGTTAGGGCTGGCCTGCCCCCCACTCCCTCTAGGCAGCCAGATGGTGCCTGTTGTGTCTATCTGGGTAACAAATATGGGGATGCCAGCTCCCTGGTTGGTAGATGGACCAGCAACTACCACTTTGACCCACTAGACAAAAAGGTACCACTGGTTTTGAATATAGCATATTACATTTTATGTACTGTGTTCTATAAAATGTTACTAGTCCATTCATTCATTAAGTTAAAGACATCTCTCTTCAAAATAATGTACTCTTGCCTGTTTTAATACATTTTTCATTATATCACATAAATTTTCTTTTCAGATTTAGAAAATCTGAAGTATTTTCTAAATAACTGAATAAAAAATACCTAGCCTGAGCAAGATTGTTTGCTATGATTTAAATTTAAGGGGG
>JAGPOW010000229.1:4095240-4113826 GCA_030014935.1 Caiman crocodilus
CACACACACACACACTTCTGAAATTATCGTCAATGGAAAATAGGAGTTATGGGGGGTTTGTGGGGAGGGGGTGGGGAGAGGAGAGGAGAAGGAGGCGTAAAAAGTACCATCTATGGAGAGGTATGATTTTTGTATAAGAAAAACTAAATATTCTAGCCATAAACTGAAAGTTATTTAGCAAAATATATTCCATGGTGCTACTTTGGAATTTTTGTTCAGTTAACTTGTGTCTCCATTCACTTCCATTGACTAGTTTCCCCAGCTAGATTACTTTGTCTATTCCTATTTAGAACTACTCTGTTCAAACAAAGAATACTTGTTTCGTAAAATATATTATTATAAATAATTTTATCCTGAAAGCATGTTTCTTTCAACAATCAGCTTTATTTTTTTTAACATTTTTTGGAAATAGAGAATTCAAACACCTGGGTGAGTCTCTTATCCCTGCACAAAGTCCCATTGGAAGCAATGTGTTACCATCAAGTGGAAGGTTTCTCTCTGCATAGATCCGATTGTAGGATTGGACCATAGAAAAGTAGAGCTGGAAGGGATCTCAAGGTTATGTACTCCAGTGCCCAAAGACTGGAGCATGTGGTGGTAATGTTGAAAGAGTATTTAACAAAAATATTTAGGGTTCACCAACTTCTCCATAAAACTGCAGTTTTGTGCTCTTATCCCAACCTTTTGCATAGTCTAAAATCTCCAATGCTGAATATTATTTTAGGGAAAACAAAGAAATACTTTAAAAAAATTTGGCTGTGGTGCACTATTCAACTTTCATTCTCCATCAGTAGCTATTCCTAACTTTAAGTAGTTTTATTCTAATACACAGGGGGTGCACCTGCATGTGCCTTCTATTGACTAATTAGCTCCACAGTAAAGCATTACCATCAACTTGTGTACCTGCATTAGGGCACAGTAAATTAATTAACTTCATCATCCAATAGCTCAGGACAGTAATTTACACTTCCACAATGCATGTGTAGATTGTGACCAGAGTTGGCTGGAGCATGAGGATGCTACAGTGCTGGGCTGCCTGCTGGCTATCCCCATCTGTAGCACCCTCATGCTCCAACCAGCCCCTCCACCATCTGACACCACCACCCAGAACCTGGGGCTGACCCTTGGGGCTGCTTCATCCCAGATCAAATTGGTGTAATCCTGGGCACACATGTAAACTCTGTGCCTGGGAGCAGCTGACTTCAGCACAAACTGCTCCAGATTTTTATTGAATTGGGATAATTGCACATGTAGATGCACCCAGGAAGGATAAGAACTGCAAAACTACTACAAGACTTTATAGCTTTCTGAAAAAAAAAAAAAAAAAAAAATCAAGCTATATATACACAATATATACAGACAATAGAAGGAAAAACATGTCACTGAGGAAGTATAGAAGAGAGGAGCAGAAACACACAAGGACAAAATCTTTGCAAACTCTGAATGACAAGTGTGGTCTCAAAAGAATTAATAGCCCCATGTTTAAAGGAGAATCGAAGGAATTACAGGCCAGTTTTCAATACCTGGGGATTTATTAAACCAAATTATGAAAGTCAAATTTTAAATACCTGGAGGGAGAAGAGGTGATCTCTAGAAGCCAACATGGAGTTTTTAGTAAATCATCCCAAACCAATTTGATTTCCTTCTTTGAGAAGGGTAATTGGTTGAGAGGAATGCAGCAGAGTAAATATACGTGAACTTTATTAAGGCTTTTCACACAGTCCCACACATCATTCTCAAAAGTAACTTAAAGAAGCTTAGGCTAGGTGTGGATACACAATTGACTGAATAACCATAAGCAAGAGTACTGAAGGTCTCAAGGGGTACCTCCAGGATCTGTTCTGGCCCAAGCTTGGTTTATCATTTTACTAATGAGTCAGATGCAAATTTGATGCAAGACTAGAAGGAATTGCAAACGCTTTGGAGGATAAAATTCAAATTCAAAGGGATTTTCGTCAATTGAAAACTGGGATACAGAGAAGAAAAATTCAACAAGGACAAATGTAGCATGCTACACTTAGAAAAGAAACCAAATTCAAAGACAGAATAAGAGAAAGCAGATGTAGCAGAAGTATTGCCAAGAACATGGTTTATCATGTTGACACAGTCATGTGATACTGTTGCAAGAACAGCAAATGCAATTTTAGGTTGTATTAAAAATGTTTGCATACAAAACATGGGAGGTAATAATAGCACTCTTCTCAGCACTGGTCAGGCCTCTGTGGAGTCCTATATCTGGTCTGGGCAAAGCATTTTAAATAGGATGCAAACAAAAAATGGAAAGGATCCAAAAGTCAATAATAAAGACAAAAGGTTTGGAATTCAAGCCATGTGAGGAAAGACTGAAGGGATCAAGTATTTTCAATTTTGCAGAAAGATCAAACAGGACATGATAACCTTTCAATATTTGAAGACTACTATCATAAAGAATGGGGAGGGGAAGGGGGACACAAAACCTCTCTCACCATAAAGGTCAGAAAAGGAGGCTATAGGTTTAAACTACAGTGAAGCAGGCTTAGATCAAATCTCAAGAAAAACTTAACAGTAAGAACAGTAGTACAGTCGAACAAAGTAGCTAGGAAAATTGTTAGGAACAGAAAACCTTGCAACCATGTAGGGAATTCAGTTAAATGGCCCTTAAGATCCTTTCCAACATTATGACCGTATTCATCCCTCCTTTGTTATGCCCTGATTCTTGATTGAATATTTATTAGTGATTCCTTCCTTTTTTTTTTCTTTTATTTCCTCCCCCCCCCAGTCCACTTCAGTATAAAATTGCCTAAAATATCAGAAAACCATTATGGTATCCATTTATTTTTAAAATCTGAAGTTTTGGTAATAATATTATTACCTTAAAATGTAGGAGTTCCTAGCAAGAGATACTTTTATCATGGTTTAACAGTTTCATTTTCTGAGGAAAAACTAGAAATTTTTAATATTATTATTTCTAGAGCACTTTCTACACTAGAAATGCATGAGTCCAATACATTTCTGTCTAAAGTAAGCTAATTCCCTTTTGTATTTTGCTCAAAACATTACTATAAACAAACTCTTAAAATTAATAAAATTGTGGTCTATATTTTTTTGAGGAAGGGTACAGAAGGTGACACAGTCAGAGATGGTAGCATAGTTCTTGCCCACATAGCAGGCGCAATTTATTTTTTTCAACAATGATGAGCCATGATGTTTGCTGCATCACTTTACCAAAGCTAGCAGGACCAACCACCTTTCATTGGTCTGCACAGTTTGCTCTCCCCCAGTCTGCTCACACCATTACCCCTGTGCTGACATTTCTTCTTCAAACATTTATTTTTCTGTCTACTACCCTATTTCTACTAGTATTATTACTACTACTACAGTAAAAGCTTTGATATCCAGCATAAGGCGGGGGGGAGGTGCGGTTATCTGAGAGTTATATTGGCCCCAGCCTGCAGCAGCAGCCTGCCCCACCCCTTGCCCCTTTCTCCACAGACTCACAGCAGCTTCTCCGTTGGCAGCATCACTAACTAATGTAAACACCAGAAATACTTGGTGTGTGTAACAAGGGATGTAAGCTGAGCCCCCGTTACTATGGGAGAAACTAAGGGTGAAACAAGAACACAGGTGAACAGGGGAATGAAGACACATACACCAGGAATAGATAAGGAGATAATGATCACAGCTAGACATAAAAGGAGAGGGGAGGCACCAGATGTTCCCCTGGGGGAACTGGAAGGAAGAAGAGGAAGAAGTGGCTCTTGGCAAGGTTACCTGGAATTAGAAGGACACCGTGAACAGATACACGAAGAGATGGCCCCAGTCTGGCAAGGTGTGGAGGGAGACCCTACCTCAGAGATAAGCCACTGGAGATCAGCCAACAAGACCTCAGGGATGTGAGAAGTGTGATCTCTGGTCACTCCAACTCCTGGGGTTGCACTGGGCAATAGAAGCAGCGTAGAACTACTGCGATTGGAGGGGGAAAGGAACTCCACCCGGGAACTAAGACCAGCAATCAGCCAGGCAAACCTCCCCCAGGGTGGGGAAAGAAGAGTGAGGGGTACAAACCCCAAGAACCAAGCTCCTGGTGACTGGCACAACTAGAGTGGCAGGAAACACCACAGTGAACAGCTGAGAAGCTGTGAGGCTGCAATCTCTCCTAGTGGGGATCCAGTCACTTTGCACTAATGAGTTAATTAGCACAAGCAAACAGTTTGCAACATTGTTAAATAAAGCCAGCACTTATAAAGCTTCCCACTGGGTGGTTTGGTGTCCTTTACACTCACCTTAAGATTTAACATCAGGTTTATTTCCATTTTCTTAATTGTGGCAGAAGGAGGTGGATAGCAGATACGCTCCCACAATGTGCATGCTGAATAGACTCGGTAAGATTCTAGTTGCTAAAGTGAGGATTTGTATTGGGGGATATTGGAAATTCTGGTTAATAGAATATTCCAGTTAATAAAATGCCAGTTCACACAGCTTTACTATACTATGAACCAAAGCCTTTTCATCAGGTATTTGTTAAACTCTGCCACTGACCAAAACCCAAGGTAAAACACAGACCTCATTCTTAGGAAATTTATAATCTAAGAATAATCCCTTCATCAGTAAACATTATAGGGACATCTGCTCAATTCAACTGCACTAATATCACCAGTTCATTTCCAGTAAGACAATAACAGTCTGTAAATGATAATGAGGTTTGGCTGCTAAAAACTTGGACTGATTTTAAAACACTGACCCAGGGTGAAAAGTCTTTGTCTCTATTTATCTTTCATGACTTCTGGGGTTTTTCCATTCAGTTACTTCAGTACTTCAGTCATAGCAAAATGTCATATGTCAAGAATTACTGGCCTGGACTGTCACCTTTTCATCTGATGCAATTTCCTATACATAGCACTCATGCAATAGATTTAATGTACCATGCATCCCCATGGATATCAGGTGCATAGCCTCATGGTATGCAAGTGCTAGGCATTTTTATGTAAATTAAGGTGTGCTTTAAATTAAAAACAGATTTGCCCCTGAGTATAGAAGTAAAAGGTCAGCACTGCTGGACCTAACTCAAGAAGCATTAAAAAGTTTCAGTGTTCTACAAATATAACGAATATCACCACTCTCTTTTAACACTTACATCTAGGCAGAGGTTAAGAAAAAAAGGGAGACATCTGAAGTGGCACAAATTCCTCTCCTTTACTAAGTGATCTTCTTCTCCCTGTCTTGGGAAAGCCTTAATCCCCTAAAGAACTCTCTCCCTCTGGTTGATGAAATGAGGTTGAACCAAGCAAGTAATATAAAATAGAGGGACTGAAGGAACTGATTTCTGACTGAGGAAGATTTAGCATTCCATCTCTTTCCTGTAAATGGATGAAGTGCATTTCCAGCTGGGATTCCAAAGCCGACTCATCTCCTCTCCCCAAAAAGGATTTTTTTTTTTTGCTATTCTATTGGTCATCTTTGCCCTCACCTCCAAAAGGATGAGGATATACATCTCCCCCCAATATTTCTTCCACCTTTCTTTCTTTCTTTTTTTTTTTTTTTTTTGTTAGAAAAAGACCAATGAATCATACATAAGAAATTGGCACCAAAAATAAAATTGTTCATTTGAAATATCCTACAATTTACGAGGTATTGTCTCAAGTATTTAAAAGAATTTCTGAGGAAGTAGAATAATAGGAAATTAGGGTTGGAAGGGACCTCTGGGGGTCATCTAGTCTGAGTCCCCTTCCCCGGCTAAAAGCAGGACTATCCCCAATTAAATAATTCCAGCCAGGGCTTTGTCTAGCCTGGTCTTAAAAACCTCCAAGGATGGAGAATCCACAGCCTCTGTAGGTCACTGTTTCTCAATCAGTGGGACATGTGCATCTGATGCCAGACTGTTTCAAGCTAGAAATAAAGCTTAAATATGTAACAGCATGGATGATTAAACATTGCAACCAATAAAACCAATTCTCCTTCTCTTGATACCTTCAAGTTAATAGTGCCTTTTCTAGAAGTTATCCTTTACTCAAACAAGTTATTTATGTCATGTAAAGCTAATTGGATGAAATTCTATGACTTTTGCTATCTATGACATAAAACTATAATTGGGGTGTCAAACTCATGGCTCATAGGCTGGATCTGATCCACAGAGCCTCTTAATCCAGCCTTCCAGGATACCAGTAGACACTGGAAGTTGTGGGACATATCCTGCCACAGACTCTAGATTTCTTTGGCCCTCCTGGATGTGATCACCAGCAGTGAGCTTTGTTCTCCAACATTGCCCCTGGAAACACCACTGACTGCTGGACCCCTTAACATTGCCGTGGTGGCCCCTCTGGCAGTCCTCATGCTCCTGGTTGAATCCAGCCCATAAGGAGCCCTGTGGTCTGTATCTAACCCAGGGGCCCAGGTCAGTTTGATCCCCATAATCTAAACAACCAAATGGTCTCTTCTTTCCTAACAGTTTAAAGATCACCAGGATCTGGGGGAAGATCTGTTAACCAGAGCGCCCCAAGGAATGACAAGATTGAAAGGTCACCAACTCTGCCGCAACTTATTCAGACTGGACATAAGGAAGAACTTCTTTACTGTCCAAGCCCCCACTTCAAATGCCTTCAAGAGACATTTGGATGTCTATCTTGCTGGGATCCTATGATCCCTGCTGACTTCCTGCCTGAGAGAGGGGGCTGGACTTGATGATACTTTTGGGTCCCTTCCAGCATGAAGGTCTATGAAATCAAGTTTTTTTTCATCCTAAAAGATCTTCAAATTTGTCAACAAATCTCCCTGAGCAGCCAGAAAAAAAATTAAGCCATTTAAGGTGATAAGAAAGAGACAATACAAGGTTTACTGTCCATAGTGAACCAGAACAGAGCTTGTATTAAGAATACAACATGCAGATTGCATATGTATATACAATTTGAATTTCAAAGTGAGCATGAGTGTTAAAAAAAGAGAATATAATAAATTCAGTGCTTTTATTTTCCATAGAATAGATTTTAAAAATTACAACCCCCACCCCCTTCAAAAAAAACCCCACTAAAATTTCTTAATCAGTGGACCTTAAGAAAGATTTTAGATCCTAAACTAAGCTCATTGTAAGGTCTCTTGCATGGCAGCCAGGTAACTAGATCAGAAACATTCAGCCCCCTGAATCAGGGCCAGCTGAGGCACATCCCAAAGACTGGTTCTATGGCTGCTTTCAAGGAGCTCTTGCAGCATCTGGTCTCTACTACACAACAATCTGGCTTGAGTCTGTGAGTAATTCTCACCCATATGACTTTGCTGGCACCTGCTCCAGTATCTCTGCCTATGCACCCAGTCCCTCAACCTCAGAACCCCAGTTTTGACCCCAGCTTGCTTCCTGAAATCCAATTCTGGAAACTCTGCTGGCTCAGTGAGTGAATTCCAGTTTCATTTCAGCTTACCCCTTAACTACAGATGCTAGTAATGCCACCCCCTGCATCTAACCACTAGGCCTAACAACGCTGTGGACGCTGACACTTATTTAGTAATCTACTGTTATAAAAAATGCCTGAACATTTCATCTCAAATGAATCACTGAAAGTGGAGCTTTGTTGCAATGTTAGTTTTCTTTGTACTCAACCGATTTGGTGCCACCCAAGTTCAGGCACTCTTCCTCATCTCTTCCAAATATTTTAAGAAGCTTCAAAGGGATTACATATTAACTAACAGGGTAACACTATCGGTCCCTCAAATATTAAGAATCATCTTGATGTTAAGAATTCTTGATTAATAATCATCTTGATATTTTATAGACCAAAAGGAACAGATACGTTTTCAAATGGACATTAATCACTTTCTCATTAAATGCAGCTAAAGGGTATTTCTTGTCAAATCACTTTCATACTCATATCCTGAGGTTTTACCCTCTCTGTGTCAACTCCAAGTTATTTTAAAATGCAGCTTTTGTACATCTTTTAGCTTCATACAGATTTGAAATTGTGGTCAAAGAGTAAAATACATTTAAAAAAAAACCTTAGCAGCCAATTACTAATGCTTTGTGACATTGATTTATTTTCCATTTCGGTATTTCATTGAATAAGTTGTCATGAGTAAGGAACGACTGAATTGAATTGCCTTTTTTTTCCCCAAATGTGTATGGGTGATATTAGTGATAGTGGCAGCCATCTGATATTAGGGTCTGGAAGAATGAGCAGTCTATCTTCATCTGTACCTCCCAAATGATACCTACTTCAACAATGCTTTTGAAAAATATAAACATATATACCATGTGCATCTCTTGAGACTATGCCCCAGATCCAGATAATTTGTGCAACACCATTCTTTTTCACACACCTATTTTGTAGGGCTGTGCAAAGTTTCGGTCCCTGATTTGATTTGGTGGAGTTTCAGCCCGATTTGGTGGCTGAATCTCTGAATCCAAATCAAATCAGAGGACCCTTCAATCTCTCCAAATTGAATCAGAACCCTCCAAATCGATTCAGAAAGATTCAGAGATTCAGACATAGACACAGCTTTAAATGTTTTCTCTGCATACCTCTAGGTAGCAGGTGGCTCATGAATGCTGCGATGCTGAGGTGCATAGAGTGTCCCACAGAAGTGCAGAAGACTCCCCAGTGCACTTGGCTGCTGATCCAAAAGTAGACCAGAAACACTTTCGGTCCACTTCTGGATCTGCCAGGGAGTGCACTGCCCCCCCATCCCCCGCTCAATGATTGGTGCCTCCTGGGTCTGGGTGGGCACGCATGACCAATCAATGAGCCAGGGTGCAAGCTCCTCCCAGTCCCCCCCTACGCACTCCCTGGCAGACCCAGAATTGGACCGAGTACTTCTGGTTCATTTCCAGGGTATCTGCCAAGCACATTGGGGGGGGGGGGGCGGCCCAGCACACCTGTAGGACACTCCATCCACCCCAGCACTGCAGTGTTCAGGAGCTGCACTGGTACCTTCAGGTATATAGTAAAAACATTTAAAGCTGTGTCTATGGCAAAAGCATTAATTCTCCAAACAGCATTGAACCTTCAAGATTCAGATTTGGCTGAATCAAAACTGGGACAGTGATCCAAATCAATTAATTGAATCACTGTCCCTGATTCAGACTGAATCTGAATCAAATAGGGCCTCCTTTGCACACCCCTACTATTTTGCATATAACCACTCACATCATATGAAAATATTATACTCTTGTAACTTGTACTTGTCTAAAGATTTGAATGCATGCAAGCTTTTGAAAATGTGTTTAAGACCAATCTATCTCCCACATAGCTACCTGAGAGTACATTTTAAATGAGCATCTGCTCACAAAAATAATCTTTAATGGACCCATGCTGCCACCATCACTTGCAGACTAAACACTGAAATTATAATATATAAATAATACATATAGAAACATACAGAGACAGATGAGTGAATCTAGAATTTAAGAGGGAGGGGTACAGATAATGAGATGCATCATCGCATATAAAAATATTTTTCTGCAGTTAAAAATAAACTAGAAGCTTTATTAACACATTAGGGGTCAAAGCCTGCATGTTGGTTTAAGACTAAAGCAAAAACAAATATAACTTCACTAGAATAAGTTAGAAAAAATCTGCAGGGCTGTAAAATAAGAGCTTCATTACCAAGAGCCAATAACAGACAGCAGAATTTCAGAACAAAGAATAGCTTAATTTGTGAAACAAAGACCACTAAAAAGAAGAGAGGGCAATTAATACCTATGTAATGAAGAGCTCAGAAGGAATCCAGTAGATTATAAGTTAGCCATGAAGTCAGTTGACTCTCTCAGCACAACCTGATTAGAAATGCTATTGCCACTGCCAGGTGGTTGATTTCAAATTTTGGATGGACCATAAATCAAAAGCGGGTGGGGGAGTGCAAGTCCCTGGATCCACCCCTGTATCTAGATATAAATATTGTTTTATATTATTATATAAAAAATTAATAAGGTGCATATATCTAGATACTTATACAAATACTTTATTATTTGTTTAGGAAACAGTATAGGAAATGGTCTGGGCAGAAAATCTGCTTCTTCTACTTACTTGTAACAAATTAATGCCACTGCCTTGTGCTAGTTTAGCTAAGTTTAGCTGCTACACTGGAACAATGTAGTCAAAGGGCTACCCATTCTCCACTCCTTTCTATTAAGCATGTACCTACCTATTTTCAGGATGGCAACCAGGTTGTTGCTTGTGCTTCTCCTCTGCACAGCAAAAATTCAGGAAGGCTTTGGCATGGTCTCACTGAACTTTATATTCCTTCATGGCCACATAGGTAAGGCAACAACATGTCATATGAGATCATAGAGTATGTAAAACAATAATGCATAGATCCTTACTATAGGCTTTGGGTGTCACTACACTGTATTTATAATGAAGAATCCATACCTGTAACTAGAAAAAGTCATCCTGTCTACGTTATGCCTATTGTGCAGATAAAGCTCGAACTTCAGTCTCTTCTGCTGTCAATCTGGTATTTTTCATAAGCACTTTAAGGTTTGAAAGAATAAGGCTTGCAGACCCTTCTATAGCGATAAAAATAAATAATGTCAGACAGACACCAGTTTATTCACTCAAGTACAGTAAACTTTTTTTAAGCTGCTTGGAACAAATCTATTCTTCAAGCTAATCAGAATTCAAACCGAACAGAAAGCAAATGTCACTCTGCTACACTAACATCCATCAGACAGAATGATTGCATCTACATCAATCATTTGATATAATAGGAGTAAAGTCATTATAATAAAACATTGTCAAAAGATCTTGAATCAGTCTTCTATTTAGTATTCCATCATAGGATATCTACAGGATTATTTCAAAGACAGCACCTCCTGCTTTGAAAATACAAGACATCTTGCTTCTGCATTTGTCTAGCAACAGGAGACCATTATCCTGTGACAATGTTATATGGAAGTAGCACCATTTCTCTGAAGCATATTTCTGTATAAAAGAGGCATTATATTTCTTTCCCAATAGCCTTGAAACTGGAATTCAGAAATAAGTAATTGTATCCTATTTGAAATTTTGAAATTCTGTCATTGCATGAGGACATCTCTACAATTTAGATAACAGACTACAATTTAGAAGAGTTGATTGTTTTGATTGGTGTGTAGAGTGCAACTGAATGTGAAGAGCCCAGACTCTTAATGGGTGGTACAGGGGTTATTTATAGGGAAAGATCACATGCAAGAAAAGATGTACAAAGGTTCTTCCATATTAGGATTCTGGTGGAGGGAAGGGATGAAGCCACCCGATTGCTGGCACTGACAAAAGTGGGAGATTTGCACACAGATCTTTCTGTGTGTGAATCATCCCCAGTGAAAAATCAAAATTCTTTAGTAAATAGTAGGGCTGTGCAAAATTTGGCCACCAGTTTTGTTTCAATGCTGTTTTGACCTGTTTCAAGGTCAAAACAGCAAAATCAAAATGGAACAGATGTAGTTGAAACAGCTTTGAAACAAAATGAAGCAAGTCAAAATGTTTTGCCCAATTTGGATGAAACTTGCAGGAATGGTATCTTTCCTGTCCTTAGTCTGTGGTTTTATAGGTGTTAATCCTTGCTCTTTAACTACTGTGTATTGAGCTGGTCCCCGAGTGAATTATGATTGTTTGCATAACACAGTAGTTAGCTAGGATAAAGAGTTAATGAGGAATGATTAACATCTATGAAAGCACAGACTAAGGGGAGGATAGAATCAATACAGGAAAGGGAACTGCTTCTGCCCCAAGATGGAGACAGTCAATTGCACAAGTACCCATGACATGAATTTTGCCTGTCAGCAGCTAGAAGTGGAGGGCCCCAGAGCCCAGAACCCCTGCACCTATCTTCTTGACAGCTGGAGGGCTTTGTGGCCTCAGCAGGGTCTAGCAGGCCTGCATCTTTTACCCTGCTTCACCTTAACACACACATAGGGTCACCCATGTCACGAGTTTAGCTTGTCTGTAGCTCTAGGTACAGTTTCCCCACAAATTCCTGCACCTATCTTCTTGAGACTTGTCAGGTTTTGTAGCCTCAGCAGGAGCTAGCACACCTGCCCACTGTGGCTTAACACAAACCGACACAAGTTTTGCTTAGAAAATTTTGGGATGCAGTTTCCCTGAACTCCCTGCACCTATCTCCTTGAAACTTGGTAGACTTCATGCCCTCAGAAAGAGCTACCATTTCTGAACGCTTAATCCAAATCAAGCTATAAAATGACAAAATTAATGGCTGTTTTGTCCTTCCCCATTGTATTCTATGGGCAAATTGTGGAAACAAGTTCACCGTTTCACCGGAACCAAATAGAACAGCTGTTTTGGATCGAAACAAAATGGAACGCTGTTCTGTCAAAACACTGGTTGAAATGGAATGCTGCCATTTCACACAACCCTATTAAATAGCCAAATCTCATTTCCTTTAGTCAATAGGATATCTAACCAAACAAGTATCAGATGCAAATTCAGAAAGAGGAACAAAGGGGAGAGGAAAAGGAGAGAGTGAGCAGGAAGTTTCCTTCTGAGACTGTTTTATCTTTTAGACAGCACTTCCCAGGATGACACAAAGGAGGGGGAAAAAAGAGAGAAGTGTATGAAGGTGGCAAATATTGACTCTAACACAAAAAAAGCTATCCCATGTCAGGGAAGAGCTGGCAAACAAAGAAAAAGAAGAGGATCTTTTTACTTCTAAAAATCTTCTAACATAGGTAGAATTTTAGCATCACAGTACCTAGATCAGTATATCACTATTCTCTCTTCAGTCACATCTGGAATACTGTTAAAGAAAACTCTCATAAAGGAAAAGGCTCTAACTTGACTTCATATTCTATTTGGCATGTGGGTTAAGGCTCCAAAGCCTTACTGTTAAGTAAGACATGACCATAATGAAAAGATGAAGAAAAAATTCTCATTTTTCTAACAATATCTCCTCTAGTCATCATCTAACCTCTTTAAACAAGCACATAGAAAAACATATATACAAACATTTATGTCACTTTAAATATATATCTATTTGCTTTAAGAATACCAAAGTAATGTTACCTATCTGCTGAGACAATACTGTCAAGATCTGAATGGTAAACACTGTATATTGACTTAGTGTTTTGGTGCATGTTAAGGTTTACAGTTATTTAAGGTAAAGATTGACTTTGGCTTTAAATTTGCCAATATCTGTTTCTCCATTCAATAAATATTGATGATCGCCTCAACAAGAGTAAATATCTTGTGAATGCACATTACCCTGAATAACATTTGGGGATCATGAAACAAACCAGCCAAATCCAAAATATGGTAGATAATGGGACCAAAAGAGACCACATAGGTTACTCTACTAAACCTTCAGTATTAGCACAGCTATCACTGTATCGTTCCTTTCCTGTACTACAGTATATCCTATTGTCAAATGCTTATCAATAAGAACTTGATTGTATATCCAAAATAACCAGTAGGCTCTCACTCTATCTAAACATTGTATACAACTCTTTACTGTTAGAAGCATGACCAGGATCTGGTAGGATTCATTGCTAAAAAGGGCACAAGCCAGGAGTCCAATAGCCAAAGCCAGGAAGTCCAGGCACTAGAAACTAAGCAAGAGCTTAAGTAAGAGACTAGTCAGGAACCTGGACTAGAAAACTAGGAGCAAGGTATCAGGAGCCTGGAAACTAGTCAAATAGGAAACCCAACTTGTTGAGCACCCATAAAGTACTGTGTAGATTGCTGTTTATATGCCTGCAATTGTACCCTTAAATTTGAACAAGGGCTACCTGTGAGCACTAAGGCAGCTAAAAACCAGTCCCAACCAGGCAATCAGAGCTAGCTGGCAGCTTGTAAGTCTGCCTGCTGCCCTGACTTGTAATACAGAGTCGCCAGCACAGCCCTCCCCTGCCCTGTCCTTCCAATTGTTCACCACAAGGTATATAGTGTAATTTTAGTTCAGACGTTGTACATTGTTTGCTCCTTAGGACAGGATTTTCAAGAAGCCATGAAGAAGATAGGCAGCCAATACTCAATGACTTTCAAGGGGCACACATGCCTAATGGTATTCTATACGTGGCTGGAATAGCACTAATTGCTGGTATCTAATATTAACAGCATTACCTTTATAGAACAGGTGCCATTTGTCTGATGAGGGTTACAAACAGGGATTTTTCAGTTTTCCAATAGGGAACACCAGAATTCCTGCTAGGGAGGCCAGTGGCAGGACCCTGCCTGCTCAGAGCTGGCACCTTGGACCCAAATGGGGCCAGGAGGACATGATTTTACAGTTCAGAGCAGGCCACCACAGCATCTTCCAGGCGATAGCTGCCCAGATGGCCGGGCAGGGGGCACACATGGCAGTAGTAGCATAAAGGCCAAACCTGCAGCTACAGTCCACTGGCAGCTGGGCCAGAGGGGCAGATGCTAGGGCTGTGCAAAGCTTTGGACCATGCTTTGAATCTGGAAAAAGTTCAGATAATTCAATGCCAAATCAGCATGTCTGAATAGGAGAGCTGGCTGCTTTAGGCTTTCCAAATCAATTTGGAAAAATATTCAGAAAAGATTCAGTGATTTAAAGGGCTGTCTGTATGTGGAAACAGAAACTTAGAAGAGGGGGGGAATGAGGGGGAGCAAGCGGGGAAAGACTGACATATCTAGGTGGCCAGTGAGCAGGATTTCTCTCTGGCTGCCTTTCCAGTTACAGTGTTTGTGGGGAGGGACATAGAAACAGCATAAAAGCCTCTGTTATCAGGTGTACTGTACCTTTTATAGACTGGTTTGGTCTGGGGAACAGTGTGAGAAAGGTAATGTGTGGCAGCACTGCCTGGCTTTCTTTAGTTAGCAGTTGAACTTTCCTGCTCTTTTTTTGTTGTTAGAAAGGATTGGGTAGGATTTATCTTAGCAACTCTTACTACTATTCAATTCATTTATTTCAATATATATTTGCTCTTTTTTTTGGCCAACTTTGAAAAAAGAAAGCTGTGTTTCACTTGCCAATGTCATCCATCACTGTGCAGGAAAGCACACAGATTGCTTACACACACACTCTACATACATAGAAGAAAAATCAGATGTTCATAGGAAAAGAGTCAGATTACATATATAAGTTATTGGTTATTAGTATTATTATAGTTAGTTTACATAGAGACTGAAGACAACAGAAGTCAGATTCAGATTGAGACTAACGCAGAACTCAGGGTCTTCAAAGAAGGAGATGCATCATTTTAGGTACACATTACAACACAGAAGAAGAACAAGAAGTACAGTAGTAGTCACACATTGACATTAATAGAACATCGCAGAAGATGACACCATATATATAGTTATTAATAATCAAAGAAGAGTTCAGTGTATGCATGCAACACAGAGGGAATAAAACAGACAGTCACACTTCACAGTCATAATTCATATTAAACAAACACATCACAATGGAGAAGACAGACAGCAAACATTTTTTTATACAACTCTTAATGCTTATTATTAGTGAATCAAACAATCAAAGAAGAGTCCAGTGCATGCATGCAACACAGAGGGAATAAAACATACAACACAAAAGGAGTGACACATACACACAAACACACACACCTGCAGCATAGGAAAGATTAATATGAAGCGTGCTGGAAAGGCAGGTGCCAGGTCTTCTGGTAGGGGAAGGAGAGGGAATAGGGGGAGAGCTACAGAAGCAAGTCCTCCCCCCCCCCCCCAGTATAGACACATTCTCTTCCCAAGCAGCCATGACACTTGTGCTGTCAGTGGAAGCAAGGGGATGGGAGCAGTGTCTGCACCCAACGTCCCTGTACCTGCACCACCTCCCGTCAGTCCAGAAATAGGCACCAGCAGTGAAATCACTGTCTCCTCCACCCCAATGTCATCTCTCAGCATAAGCCTCCCACTGTCAGAGGAGAAGCTGGAGCTGGAACCAGGGACACTGAATGTGCTGGCTCAAACAATTATGGGGAGTGATGGGAAATCAGAGTTTGTGCTATACACTCCTCAAATTTCTCCTAGACCCAGGTCTCCTCCAGAAAGCAGCACCTTGGATGAGGTTGAGATTGTGAAGGCAAGTGGCTCAGCTGAGGCAGCTTCTCCTGTTCTCGAGCCTCAGCCTGTTGAGTGGGATAAGGCAGGATCCTCAACCCAGAAGCAGGTGAATAGCATAGTATGGGAGCATTTTGAGCTGGCAGATGATCCCAGGATTGTCATCTGACAGCACTGCCAAAGGCACAACAGCCATGGCAAGGTTGTGAAACCATGGCAATGCTGCTGCATCTGAGGAAGCAATACCCCCTTGCCATTCTTGCTGCTCATCCTGGCACTAGTGTATGTCAAAAGGGAAGTGCCCAATTGCTCTAAAGACCCCTTCCCCAAAAAGCAGAGGCAGGCCACATTGGATCTGTGGAGGAAAGGTGAGCAAGTTGCAAAGTTGAGCAAAATCACCCAGACCACTGGGGAGATGCTTGCTCTGGATAGCCAGCCCTTCCCTCTAGTTGAGCAGCCAGGTGGCTCATAGAACTTCTGGTCCCATCTTACAAAGTACCCCCACACATGACCTTTAGCAGATGGTGGTGCCCTCCCTCTATGAGGCATGCAGAAAGTACTTGAGGGAGGAGCTGCTCAAGACATGGCTGCAGGTCACTTTGCACTGCACCTCCAAAATCTGGAGCAGCTGGGGTGGTGATCACACCTACCTCTCCCTCACAGGGCACTGCTGCACTCAGTTAGGCTGTTGGTGGGCTCTACTGCAAGCTGAGGTACTGGCAGTAGAGGAGTCTTACATGGCAAGGGAGATCGTGGGGGCCACAAACTACATGGTGCAGGGGTGTCTTGTTGGGTAGGCCAAGCTCACTTGCAGGTTCAGGGTCAACAACAGTGGGGCCAATATGGTGAAAGTTGTCTGTTGGCATCTGCTATGTGGCACACAAACTGCACCTCATAGTGAAGGATGCCTTGGAGGGGGACAGGGCTGCTGGTGATGCCACTCCCACCACTACTGATACAAGCCAAGTGATTTTGAAATGCAGAAAGCTGGTGGGCTACTTCCACCACAGCATCAAGGGGGGCAAAATGCTGCGAGAAAAACAGTCAGAGCTAAGCATCCCATGGCACAGAATCATACAGGATGTGGAGATTCAGTGGAACTCCATTTACCTGATATTCGAAAGGTTGGTGGAACAACAGAAGACCATCCATGAGATGGCCTTGCTTGGGGAGATCAGGATCAGCAGCCCCCTGAACAGAGGTGAGTGGGGTACAATTTCCCAGATTTTGGTGATCCTCAAGCCCTTCCTTAAGGTCACCAAGACCCTTAGCACTGGCGATGCCCTACTCAGCCAGGTGATCCCCATAGTGAGGAAACATGAGAACCAAATGGAGAAGTTCCAGGGGATCAGTGTTCCTGGCTGGGGCAGGCTGCTGTCACCAGATATGAAGGCACTGGTGAGATGGCTGAAGGAGGGCATTGGGAGAGGCTGGATCCCTTGCGCTCCAGTACTGTCCATATGGTGGTGGGCATGTTCGACCCAAGGGTGGAGGGGAGCACGTGCACTGGCAGCACCAAAACGCTTGATCCCTAAATGCAGGTGCTGGTCAACAAAGTCAGGGAGGCTGAAGCACAGAGGTGAGGGGATGTGGAAGAGGGGGATCCACTTTCCTATGCCAGCACTCCCAGCACCAGCCAGTGTCCTCCACACTGGCCACTGCCAATATGGGCCATAAGCATGGCTTCAATAATGGGGTCCAAACACACCAGAACCCAGCCTTGGGCAGGTAGTGCTGAGGCTTCGGTGGCTACCTGTCTCACTGAGGATGTGGAGCCACTGGACTGTGACTCCTTGGCCTACTGGGCAAGCCGAAGCCAAATGTGGCAGGATCTGGCCATGGTTGCCCGGCTACACCTGTCCTGTCCACCAACCAGTGTTCTAAGCGAGGGGGTATTCAGCATTGCTGGGGATGTTGGGGATCCTGCTTTGGTGGAGCAGCTGGTGTTCCTAAAGGTGAATTTCCCAAGCTCCACCTGCAGATGGACTGATTGCCACCCTCCTTCACTCCATCTGCACCAATTTCCTGTTTGGAGGTTTTGAAAAGCCAAGTAATGCCTTGCTCTCAGCTAGAGGGGCCAGTAACTGCATCACTAGCCAGCAGGGGAAGAACATGTCCCCGCTGAGCTCATTCCTCTGCCAGGATGAACTTGGAGGTATGTGATTGGGTCCATGGGGAAGGAGGCAACTCCAGGTTCTGGGCATGACACTAAAACTGCAGGGTAGAGAGGCCTGGTGGGACTGCTGCAGCCCTGTAAGTCCCAGGACCAACGATCTCTTGGTGAAAGGCAAGTAGGAGGCACCATAACCTCCAGTTAATGCATGCACGCACACAGTCCTGGCTGGGGAATGCCCAGACCTGTTAGGTCTTTGACAGGCCTGACACTTGCTGGTTGCAGTGCAGTTGTAAGGCTCCCAGTGAGCTCAGCTTAG
This sequence comes from Caiman crocodilus, assembly GCA_030014935.1. Taxonomy (NCBI): domain Eukaryota; kingdom Metazoa; phylum Chordata; order Crocodylia; family Alligatoridae; genus Caiman; species Caiman crocodilus. Next base: position 4,113,605 of record JAGPOW010000229.1, read on the forward strand.
CTGTCCAGGATGCCAGCTTTAGGGTTGAAAACCCCTTTGTCAGGCTGAGAAAGTACCTGCAGGTTGTCCTGAATGGAACGAATAGCAAAGAATCCAGAAGCTGGCCAGGCACACAATGCAGGCAAGAAAGCTTGTCAGTGAAAACGGAAATGGAGGCACTGTGGGGGGGGGGAGAGGGGGACAGAGGGATTTAGCAGTGCAGGTAAAAGTGCAGCGGTACCT
>JAGPOW010000229.1:4131958-4162362 GCA_030014935.1 Caiman crocodilus
TATTCGGGGTGCTTGTTACCTTGCACAGTTTGTTGCTAGCAATAAACTTTTCTTTTTACTTCCACCGCCTGGTGTGTATATTGGGGTTTGCATTCCAGGTGCGAACCCAGATTTGGGTTGGAGCTCAACACCTGTAGGGTGCGACTGTGCATACCCCTCCACAGTAGTAGCCACCTTGTCCATGACAGATGGAAGGGTCCTGAAAGCCAATTCCTAGGTATTTTTATAAACCTCTCACCAGTCCCTGTACCAGTTTCAGGAGCCGCTGGTCCTGCATTAAAAAAGCCTGCTAAAAAGTTTTTAGCAGCTCCTATGATTAGTCCTGCCAGTACTTGCTGATAGTAAGCCAAATCTCAGCAGCAGTGGCTCAGCACATAGAAGACTCAGAGACATTCTCCAACATTTCATCTCAGCAATCCACTGATTTATTTTGCTATAGGAACATCTGAGCAGGAAAATCCCTTCGTGGCCTTGGAGCAGCATCAGCACTGGAGGCTCCCAAGTTCACTAATGCCAGGAGAATTCTGAGGAGTGAAGAATGCAGAAATAGCCTTGAGATTGTTTCCAAAGTTAACAGATAAAGTGTGTGTGAATTCTGAATTCCCACTCAAATGCTGACAGATATTCAAGCAGCAAGGCATTGATGACAGAGCAAACCTTGATATTGTTGCAAACATCTAAGATGCCTTTGCAGGTGAGAGGAAGGGCGGAGGGGGATAGGGATGCAGGGTGGCAAGGGGCTACATTTTATTACACTCTTTCCCTCCTCTCAGGGATTCACCCCCTCAGCCACCCCTCTGTTCATGCACAAACATACCTAAATATAACCTCTGATTGTGCATTTTCACATGTTTTTGTTACAGAAAGCTATCCTAGGGCTATGTGGGTGGAAGTGTTGACAAACCTGTCTGGAGGTACTGAGACAGAATACAACTATCAGTCATCAATATCTATGGACCAGGGGAAGGTGGCACCCTGAAACCCACTGGCATACCTCACTACATGTAGGAAGGCCACATAGGGAGAGGGAGGAATTAGCTGAGAGCCACCATGCTCTTTGGGGTAGTCTGAGTATGGAGTAGGTAAACTGGGTATCAGCACTTCTCGTGCAATAATTAACACTTAACTAAACTACTCACCTCCCTAACTGGCCCAGGCATTGAGTACCTTAAATGAGCATCAATTTGCAACTGAGCCATGTACTCAGGCACAATTGCTATGGCCCACACATGGCCATGCCACCAAGTCTCACCTCCTCTGCACTGTGCATAACACAATGCCCCCTCTTCTCTGGTGAGCTGTAGAGGTGGGGAGCAATCTATACCCATTGCCACCCCCACATCTAGGTATTTCCCTAAGTCATGTACCACACACAGAGTCCAGAGACACCTCCAAACCATAAAATAATCCAGAGCCCAAATTCACACCATAAGCCATGACCCACCCCATAGCCCTATACCCACAAATATACCACTAGTCAACCTTTCCCTTAGAGCTGTTGAAATTTACAGTAACTGGTGTGGTATTGTCACTTTCCATTTGCTTGATGAGGGTCTCATCCAAGCTATCCTCATGTTGTGCATTCCGCGTCTGGATTTGAGTGTGGGTTAGGGTTAGGGTCAGGGTCAGGGCTGGGGCTAAATCCTGACTCAGGAAACAAGTCCACCAAGCAGCTATCCTCAGGCTCCTCCACAGTTATTTCACTAGCAGACAATGGAGAGGTAACTCCTAATTACACCAGGACCATGAGTGTTCAGTGATGGTGTGGACCTCATTGAGAATCCTGGATAGCTCCTTGTGGTAGGGGGGATCATGATCTTCATGGTGCCTGAGGTCCTCTTAGCATCCCTGCCCCAAACAGACTGATACTTCAAGCTCTTTATTGTAGTGTGGATCTGAAGCCATCCCCACTACCTCTGAACTATTACTTGAGCCACAATGTGTTTGTAGGTTACCTGGTGTTGTCAGCTGTCATTCGTGCTCCTGGCCATGGTTTTCACTTTCCCTAAGGTTATGATGAGCTCCAGTACTTTGCTGCAACTCCAGTTCATACCTACTGAGGTATGAGAAATGTCCAGTTTAGTTTGTGAAGCTAAGTGATGGCTGTTCACACTGGAGCACTTGAGGAAAAGCAGTGGGCCTGAGCAAACTTTGAGGGTATTCATCAGTACTTGGGGTTGCTCCATCTGGGTCAGGGTCATAGCTTTGGGGTCTGGTGTTTTTGGAACCACTTGGTACATTGTCTGGGTAGTTAAATTTGGCACAGTGGAATGATCAATAGAGTGTGAGTGGGGGGAGGAGAGGGGAGAGATGGAAATTATGCATCCTAAGATGCTGAGGGTCTGAAATATCCTTGTATTATCTCTATGGATCCTGCTTTTTTCTGTTTAAATATTATGAAAAAATAATAATAAATAAAATTGCAACTTCTATGATCAAAAAACCCCCAACATCTGCATTTTTCCATGGTTAAATGAAATACCCCTATATATGTGTTGAACACAATATTTTATTGATGTATTTATTATTTTAAAGCTATTTGGAAGCTCACCAGTGCCTTAATCACTATAATAAATTACATTCTAAATACCCATACATTTGTTTGATTTGGGGGTTTTGATTATGGAAGAAATCAGAGGTCCCTCTGCCCCCTTCACTTACCAGGACACAAGTCCAAGCTGTGGCTGTCCCCCTACTACTTTGTGGTGCTGAAAAGCCCAGATATGACAGTCCCCTGCCCATGTCACTGCCCATTACTCCCAAGCCACAGCCTCCTGACCCTACTGGAGCCCTTCACTCCACATCTACAGTCCCCTGCTCCTACCAGCCCTGCCAGGAGAGAGGACTGCAGGGAGGTAGCTGCCATGTCTACAGGGCCAGAACCAGGTCAACAGCCTCTTACCTACTTCAGTAGTGCCCAACCCGCAGCTACTGCCACAAGATCAGAGCACAAAGCCTAGGTCCCCCTCACCAGGTAGTATCACTGGAGCAGAGCCCATGCTGGCAGGGGCAGATGTGGCCTGGTAGCTGCAGGGTTGGGGCTTCCCAACCTGCTGCCCTCCCCTTGGTGACCTCTGTGGCCCAGTAGATGGGACCTGGTGCAGGAGGGGGGGGTGAAGTGAGGCAGGAAGGATTGATGTCACCACCTAGAGACCCATACCACTATGGTGACGCACCTCCTAGCCACCTAGCAGCAAAAGGGATACAACTCTGCACCACCACTGCAGTGGGCAGGGGATGCCTTGCCATGGTGGGATGGGGCCCCTGGCAGCAGCACTGAGCCTCCACACACTATTCTATCATGCTGCATCCAACCCAGTGGGCCTCCCCAAGCCCCTCTGGGAGTGTATCCTGTGGTGGGAAGCCAGTGCATTCCCTGTCCATGTCCTGCAACCATGCATTCCCTCCCCAGTCCCTGGCACCAAGCCCTACACACCACCCCTACTAAGCGCCATCCCCAGCCCCAGTCCTGCCAAACTCCCTCCCTTACTATGGGGGCTCTCCATCTCCACTACCAGATTTACCTGTAGGGAGCCGCAGAAGCCCCCCTGCCTGATGGACCTCCTCCTACTCCCCCTAACCCCTTGCAGGCTGAAACTCTGCCAAACTTCAATGAGAAAGCCACCATTATCCATGTTTTTCTCCTTAAAATGAGAAAAATCCAGGTTTTACCATGTTTTTCTATGGTGAACAGAAATCCTGGATCCTTGGTCACCTCCGTGGACCATTCTGACCATACCTGAATAAATATTACCTAATACAATCTGGAGATACTTGTCACATAAAATATTGTAACTTTGCTATGGTACAAGCACACTTATCACATATTTTACTGCTTGAATGTGTGGATGCTTGTTTTAAGTGTATTTAACACATACTTATTGTAATGTGCAATGAAGCCCTAAGCATAAATTCTTATTATTATTATTATTATTATTATTATTATTATTATTATTATTTTGGTGACAGGGTGTTCTGTCTTTTTTAGAGGGAACAGTTAGACTTGTTGAGAAAACCCAGATGCAGGGTATTTAGATAATGAGGATTTTAAAATCCCTGGGGAGAGAGAAGACAGGCTGCTGACTACAAGGGAGCAGTTTTCAAGCGAGAAGTAAGCTGCAAGTAGAATAAGCTTGCTACCAAGGAGAGGGTAGGCTGCTATGCTGTAGTCAGAGCCAAAGGGCTCCTTTTCTAGTGCCTAGAACAGAGAAGAAGGGTTCAAGTTTTGTTTGTATATTTGTTCATTTGTCTGCCACTCAGAAGTCTAAATTATATGGGAGGGCTGGCTAAGGAGCTCCTCAAGAAGCAAAACCTACATACAGAAACCACAAGCTAAACAAGCTACTTACAAGATGTGACATTTTGAAACAACAAGATAGAAAAAATATACAGAGTCCTTCTTTGTGGTATTTTCATTTTTAGCCATATAAAACTGTTTCTAGAACTTGCCTTGATAGAGTCAATAGGAAAGATAAATTTTTGCCTTGTTTCAAAACAACATGTACAAATCACAGGAGTAATTGGTGTGATGAATATGCCTTATGTGCAATGCACTGAGTATACTTTTGCAGTTACTCTATGCAATATTTCTTTTATTTGTAATTAAAATCCAGTATTTTACATAGAAATTACAGTTAATACTAAGTTCAATTCACCTGCATTTGGCTATCTTTCGTCATTAATATTTTAAATGACCAGCCCTTGTACAGTAATATATCCATATTAAAATGCAGCTCCAATGCGTATACATATATTTAGCTCATGTAATAAGGATTTATCTTTATACTTATTGGATGAGTTCACATTCCTCTAGTAATTTCTGAAGAATTTTATTAACTTGTATCTAAAACTTTAACATAAAGCAGTATTTGCTACCTACCTGTTAGATGGATAGTGGATAGTTCGATGGTATGGAGGACTCTAGAGAAAACTGTTATTCACATCAAGTTTGACAACAATTTATTTTCAATATTAGAACGTGCATTCTGAATAACTGTACAATGGCCAGTAAACATAATAATTTTTATTTACTCCTTAATATTACATAGGATCTTAACTCTTCATTTGATCTATTATGCTGGCTTTTACCATTTGAAATTTCTAGGTCTTGTGGTAATCAGAATTCAAAACACTTTAAAAAAGTAGTTTTGGTAAAAAGATGTATACGCTTCAATTCTATATTACCTAAAAGATTTAGTCCATGTCTGAAATGATCTAACGTTACTATTTCATGTTTTCTTATATTATGTACTGACTTTTACAGCACTACTTAGAGTACACCATATATGAGAGATAGGTTCTCCCATAATGAAATTACAATCTAAAAGTATGACCCACAAGAAGACAATAAGAATCTTCTATTGATTTCAGTGGTGTTTGAATTGGCCCTCAACTTAAAAGATACTTCTCAAATATAAAAATATACACGTTGACCATGAGAAGTTAAATGAATTGGTTTATATAGGAGAAGGAAACCTCACATAAAGGAAATTTGCCACCCTGATGATTGCAAGATTAGGAGCTATTGCGGGTATATAATACCTGAAACGTATCTGTCATATGCTGCCAAGGTGTATGCACTGTTTACTCAAGAATAGCTGTTTTAAGTTGTACTTTAAATCTTATGCTTTGCACCCCAGACAACTTTCAGTAGAGATGCCAGTTTACAATTGGGTTCTGAACTCCTACGTTAGAATTTATTTGAAACAAAAAAGTATATTTTAGATTTATTTATGCTTTTCCTATCATCTGCATCATTCTTTCAGAGTTCAGTCAATCTTTTTAAGGCCAATGAGACCAGACCATAACCAAATTTTGAGGAACATTGGCTCTGTAGTCAAATAATGAATTCCTTTCACTCAAGATGTTAAAAAAAAAAAAAAAGTATATAACATCCAAGAGATTTGGATGCAATGGTAATTTTTTAGCCATATTACATTATGAAGATAACTGTTTCCTGAATAAATACTTCAGTTATCGTATTATAGTATGCAATCTGCATATTCGTAAATGGATCGTGACTGGTTGAAATGAATGTTTCACTGACCTAACTGCAATAACATTAAGTGAAATGTTTCTCCTGTCTTCACATTGTTTAGTTTGAACTTGAACTAGAATTTATTCAATTTAGGAGGACAATGATCATTCCAATCAAATGGAAGGTGTTGTATTTTAGCTTTTTTTTTTATTGTACATATTAGATTTCTTCCTGCTTGTTAAATTGCATACACATGAAAAGTATGAACAGGAATAGGTAAATGCACAAAAAAATCCCTAATTGTTTAACTTTGCTCCATTTCTAATTTTTCAACTACATTGTATTTATTAAACATTATTGCTTATGTTGATTTGTTGATAAGATACTCCATTAGCTTTCCCCTGTAGTTTAATTTTAATTGTGTTTACTGACTGTGACCAATATGTACTTTGTTCATTCAATATACTTTCCCTTGTGTTTTAATACACTGCTTTTTACTACAACATATTTTTTTACAGTTTCTTCAAACTTCAATATGCCAAATTTTTTTTGTGCAACACATTTTAAAAAGTAATCACATTATGCTGATCCTTGGCTACTAGCCACACAAAATTAAATTTTTAAGATTAATGGATTTTGTTTATTTTAACTCAAAATGCTTCACAATCACATTTTAGTCAATTTCTAGTATTTTATGTATTTATTGAAAAAAGATACCATCAGATTATTGATTGAGTTTTTTCATGTGTCTGCACAAACATGCTTCTTATGTAAAAAATACCTCTCCTTAGCTCAGGGATTAATGTCTGGTCCAGAATTGAATGAAAAAAAAAAATCTCTGCTTTCTTAATTTATTTTCATACTTGTTTTTCTACGAAAAAACCTAACAATATAACTTGTGTATCTAGGAACAGGTATTAAAAGTGGTAAGTCAGAGCAAATTATTAACTAAAGCATACAAATACCTGTTCCTCAGATACTGTTTACATAGTAATTTTTCCAAGTTCAAGCCCTCTTAAATGTGTGTGATATTTATTAGATTTACTCATTGAAGTGTACTTAATTAAGGCTGCACCCTTTCCATACATCAGTATTGCGCTCAGTTCAGTAGCTAAAAAGATATTCAGTAGTTTTCTCATTCAAGAGTCCACCTTATCTGCTCACATGTGGATTTTAAGATAAGTATTGGTAATGAGAGTAGCACAAAGAGGTTAGTTATATCATTAATCTTGTCAAATACTCTGCACCAAAAGTCAGGAGTTATCGGACAATGAAATAGTATGCAGGCTAAAAAGCCAGATTCAGCTTTTCACGTGTGAAAATGATTATAAAATTCTGTACTGGGGTGTGGGTAGAAGGACTGAAAGATGATACATGATTTCCCATTCCACTTCATTGCTCTCAGTAAATTAATAACCTTTGAAGAAATAAATACAAGTAAAGGCTAAACAAGTAAAAGACTAAAAAGGGAGAACTAGACAATTAGATTGGCAAAACAAACTTCCTGCCCTCTAACAGACAACAAAAATCTGTATTCCATACATCTTTGGTGACAAAAAAAATCATGATCCATTAGTTTCAAGAAGCAATACATGCATAGGCATTATGTTTTAGTAATCAGGCTATCACATTCTGTGTTTCTATCACACCTACAGAAAAACAGTGCAGCAGTGGCTTTTTTGGCTGACCTGCTACAAAAGAGCTTCATGAAAGCAAGCCTAGAGAGACAGAAATTTTCACAGACTCAGAGTAAAGAAGGGTACCAAAATGAACTTTGAAAGCAAGACCTTTAAGAGCAATGATCTCAAAGGTCAAATATTTTTAGCCCCTAAACTGGTTTTCTCTCTACTTTTAATAAGCAGCTGTTTTCCATATTATCATTTTCAGGTCAGTTGCACTTTTCCACCACTCCTGACCTTTCTTAATTTCTCTTCATTTTTTCTGTCTTTCCATATAATGTACATCATTACTGTTTAACATTTGCTTTGTGCTAGCTTTTAAAGGGCACAACCAGAAAGACTCCATGGTACTAGGTTCTATACAAACATGTAACGAATGACAGTCATAGTTCCTTAGCTGAGACCCTTTCCCCATTGCAGAATTCTCTTGGAACAGATGATGGTCAACCGTTATACAAATCTGGACTCTTTGTATGGACCATGTGCAAAGAGATTGTCCACCACCTTGTAAAAGCATTTCTGTAACAACTATGGCCCCTGGCATCTCCAGAAGCAAAGAATTACTATTTTCTTTCTTCCTTCAAAAAAGGAAGCATCATATCCCTTTTTTTAATAGTAAGTCTGATCTCTCTATATGACAGGCATCTCAGCTAAAATGGGTTGATCCTCACCATTTTTTACTCTCAGCAATACATACTAGACATGTTCTTGCCCCCCCAGCTGGGCAACTAATGCCTCCTGGGTCTGAGAGGGACACCCAGGGTCCTCCCATGGCCGATATCTGAGCCAGGGGGGCCCAGGGGTGTCCCCAGCACACTTGTCAGCAGACTCAGAAGTAGACCAGAAATATTTCTGATCCACTTCCGGGTTCACCACTGAGAATGTTGGGGGGACCGCTCCCAGCGCTCCTGTGGGACACTATATCTGCTCCAGCATTGCAGCATTCATAAGCCATACCTGGTACCTTGAGGTATGTAGAAAAAAACACTTAAATCTGTGTCTATGACCAAATCGCTGATTCTTTGAATCAGCATTGACTCTTCAGATTCAGATACTATACTGCATAAGAACTTTATTTTCTTTAAAGTATACTGAACCAAGAGAAAATATCATTCCCCTTCATTAGAAAACCACTTTCTTTATCCGAATGCTTGCTACAATTCTTAAGAAGCATTATTTATTTCAAGTGGTATCTTATTTAGAAACGCTTTATTTTCCTCTTTAAAAAAATGTATTTCCAAATGCATATGCAAAGTTCCTTCTCCTCTGTGAATTTTTCTTTAAAAATAAGTTTTAGGCATATAAAATCTATTCTGATATCACTAGATAACTGTATATGGTGACATTTCAAGTCTGACTGTAGTGCCTTTTTCAAATCAGGACCAGATAGAAAGACTTCTATTACCATTTTAGATGTTATTACAATTTGAAACTACAAAGATGACTGTCAGAAGCTTTGTTCAACTTGGAGCACTCAAGAGAATTGCATTCAAAAGTATAACATGATGCTAGCATTTTATCAGTTCAATGTAGGTGAATGAGGGAAAAATGAATTTACTTACCCGAATAATATAGTCACATGCTCTGTAGAGCAATACAAAAAAAGTCTGCAGATTAAGTAAAACCAGGCAAATATCCCCTTTAGCCACCTTCCTGACACAGTCAAAACCTTAAACTGATATTCAATGAAAGATTTGCTTGTGAACAATATAGTTCCTTGTCAAAAATTAAGATTGTGGATTCCACAGCCCAGCAGCAGGGCAGAGAGGGGGGTAGGTAGGCTCAGTGCTGCTGCCAAGAGCCCCATGCTGCCATGGTGAGGTGCCTTCTGCCTGCCTGACAGCAACGAGAGGCACAACTCCATGCTGCCACCCCTACTACTGCTGAATGAGTTGTTGGCTCTGGATTTAGGATCTGGATATTCTGCCTGGTAGGGATGTGCGAAAAATCCCTATTCGGTTTGGATCTGGCCCAAATCTGGGAAAGTGATTTGACTATTTGCTTTCAATCACTGTCCCTGATTCAATTCAGCTGAATCCGAATCTGAAGAGTCAATGCTGATTTAGAAATATCAGTGATTTGGCCACAGTCACAGCTTTAAACGTTTTTTTTCTCATACCTCAAGGCGCCCTGTGCACTCCCCAGTGAACCTGGAAGTGGATCAGAAGTGCTTCCAGTCCACTTCCAGGTCTGCTGCTGAATGCATTGGGGACCCCTCTGTACTCCAGTGACACGTTCCATCCGCCCTACCATTGCTGCATTCATGAGCCACCTGGTACCCTGAGGTATGAAGAAAAACATTTAAAGATGTGTCTATGTCTGAATCAACAAATCTTTCCACATCAATTTGGAGAGTTCCAATTTGATTTGGAGAAATTAACAGTCTCCTGATTCTATTCAGATTTAGACATTCGGGCACTGAATCAAGCCAAATCTCTGCCTAACTGAATCAGGAACCAAAGCTTTGCACAGCCTTACTGCCTGATTGCCCACCACCTACTCCTCCCACCTCCTTGCAGGCTAGCACAGTTCCACCCTGCAAGGGGAACCACACTGTTTCCCAGCATATTTATCCTTAAAACAAGAAAATCTGTTTTACCAAATTTTACCATGGAGAAAAGAAAGCCTGGATCCCTGCTGATAATGTTATTTATTTGATTTTTTTTCTCTGCAAATATTTGCCTAGTGCACAACTTCATAAAATCCTCACTGAGAAAGTAATAAGCCACTGTTAATGAAACCTGAATACAAGTTTAATTTAAATAATCTCAGGTTGATTTTGGTTAATGTTTTCTGGAAAAAAAAAATTCACAAGGTTGTGGGTTTTGTTACTGTAGCAAAGAGTTTAATTGCAAAAAAGGAGGGGGGGGAAGGAAGTACAAAGCAGCTGTGCATAATTTATTCCTACACAGCATATTTACCCAAATCCAAGGTGACTTTGAATTTAAAATGACCCACCAATAATTAGATTTTATACATGGAAAATCCAGATATTTATTTTATACATTTATATTTTATAAAATGTATTGTTTATGAATAATTTTAAATGTTATAATTTTCTGTTCAGAGCTAATTATTGGAAAGTCATCTTCAATTTTTTCCCATTTCTCCCTTTTTCACATTGCCTACCCCTCCCCTGCTGTTGTAGCAGGGCAAGCAATGGTACAGAGGCAGATGGTGGCAGGGTGGGAGGGGCAGTGACTACAGATCTGACTCAAAACCCAAGCCCAGATTGGTATTGTGGTTCCAACTTCAGCTCCAGTCTGCCCTCTCCCTCTGCTGCTTGTACTTGAACACAAGATGAGGGGCTTCCACCCCTGTTAAATGGAGGAAAAAATCATCATTTTGGAGACAAGAAAACAGTGTCTACTATTGCCAACTCACGATTTTATCAAAGGTCTCATGATATTTGATATGTCTCTTAAACTTCAGCTCCTAAAGTTAAGTGAATATTTAAGATTCTCAGATTTCTTCTCTTTTTAAAGGACATTTCTACCAGAATTTTTGGAGAGAAAAGCTAGAAAAATGTGGCCTGAGAACACTAAAGTTTCCATAAGCAGATGGCAAAGATTAAAAAAATGAACATGTATGTGACAGCTGAAAATTATGTCTATGTGATAAAAATGCTAGCTGAAGGCTCTGTGAAGATTAGACCAAGTGTTTTTCTGTCATTTGTTCAGATATTAAGCTATATGGTGTTGTTAAGAACCTAATTAAAGGCAAAGATGTAGTGAGGCCTTGTATGTAATAAGGCCTGGTAAATTTAACAGACTTGTAGAAGTAGAAGTAGGCCCTGTGGTGTAGTTAAAATTAACCTTATCAGAAGAATGCAAGGCTTGTACTGTTATTGGTCAGTCCTTAGAATAATTGTAATAAAATAATCTGGATGGCTATAAGTTGTCAGCATAGCTCAGAAGTTATAAATGGGCTGGCACATCTGGAAATTATTTAGAAGGAAGATGAAACTCTGTAAAAAATGTTACTAATTTCAGTTTAGCTGCTGACCTGGATTCAGTGGGCCCATGGATCTTGAGAAGCCCAAGGACTGAATACCAGGGTCCTTCCTGCTACCCCTCAGACAGCGCTGATCATGGACACCTGACTTTGCTGAGTTTTGTGGAAGAAGAACTTTTCATACATCAGGCATCAGAGGGGACAGCCAATAAGTTGCTGATGCAAATTATTATTGTCTGTTATTGTTTGTCTTGTTACTATGAGTAATCCTGTTTTTGTTAAGTCAATAAACCTTTCTTACCTTTCTACTCCCAACCACACTCTCAATCCCAAACCTTCCATAGGCAGCTGGGACACATGCATTTTTTAAAAATCATGCTTTAAGACTCATGATATTTTGAGGCCCAAATTGCCAACATGCAACAGTTGAACACAAATGATCAAATTTACCACTTGGCACATCCGCAACCATAACCCAAGCAGAGTTTGAAACACTGTTTGGTTTTTTTTTGTTTTAAATATATTAGGACCTTGCCTTTATAGAGTACCCACCTTAACATAGGTAAATCTCCTTTGTTGAAATGACTGTACTACTGTACAAATTTCAGTATCTGTTCAGTGTAAGTTTCTGCTATGTTTACTGGATCTCATGCAATTTGAAGACTATGAAATTTACTTACAACTTTCTACTGCAGCCTTTTGCTCCACACTTCTTATTATTCCCTCTTAAATGTTTCACTATATAAAACTTTCATTATTTCAATGCAGTTATCTTAACTGATAAAAAATAAGTGAAACATAAAAGGTGGACCCTGTGGAGACTGGAGTGATTTGGGACTCTGTTTAGCTTTTTTTGCAGCTACACATGCATGTCGTCTCATCCCTGCTGTGATAAAGTCTGCTTCTACATGGTGAAATTAGATCTCATGCTGTTATGAACTGTTAGGAAGACAGGCTGCTGAAGCTACACTAGTGGCTAGTTTCCTAGAAAAAAAATCTTCATTCTCCTCTATCAGAACTCCTTATTGTATTTGGAACTAAGTAGTATTCTATTTTCACTTTAAATGGCTGCAGCCTTGATCCAAAGAAAAACACAGTCAAAATCATGTTATAGCCTTCATCTTAGCCCTAAATTATGTGGCACAGATGACAAAATGATATTCTATTACCTATACTATAATTGCTGGAAAGCAACAACTGGGGCCTCTGACTTAGCAGAGTAATGGGATTGGTTTTCATTTCTAGTACTGTGAGGCCACATCTACATTAATAAGTAGCAATAAACTCCATTGCATACCACACCAGAGCTTATTGCTCCTGTAGTGACATATCTACACATGCACCTTGGATCACAACATGTTGAGCTGGCAGAGTACCCTGGCTGGTAGGGAGCCAGGAGTTCAGCCTGTCAGTCTAGGGCTGCTCCAACCCTAGCTTGAGGCACCTACTAAGCTGATCAGCTGTGTTAATAATGTTTACAATGCAAGAAGGAAAAGCAAAGCTGGTGACATTTTTTGATGAAGTGCTTAGTCATCAAGCTATGATGAAAATCAGAAGTTTCACACAGACATATCAGGGTTAAGGAAATTTCTTGATGTGTGGTGCACACTCATCACTACGAAAGTGAGAGAGAGGAAACAGAAAACTTGAGCTTTTCAGTATAAAAACTATATTAACCCAATTTCAGTTTGCAAACAGTTTAAAATCATCTGGTTTCATACCAAAGTGGAATAAGCAAAAATCATAAATGAGTTATTAGGAAATGGAATTGTCATCCTTTAACATCTCAAATTCTATAAAAGTAGAAATATCATTTGTTCTCATATTACATATCTATATATTTAGAAACAAATGCATACACATGTTTGAACGGATCAGAATTGCACAGACTACAAATACCATTTTATGTCTGAAGTTTTTTATTCTTAGAAACATTAACAAGATTTATTTTAAAAATTGCCTAGGGAAAGAATGTAGGAAAACCTTTAAATACTAAGGAAAATAGTTTATTTGTATTTTATTCCAGGCTTCCCATAAACTTCTTGTGTTCTTAAGAGAAACCATTTTTTTTTTGTTAATTTTGTTACAGGTGTCATTAAAATCAATTAGAAGAATCACACTTCAATTATGACCTATGGATTTATGAAAGATAAACAAAAAAGAACTGCATCTTGACCAAGTGGGCAAGTCAATACATTGTGGCCCACCTGCAAAATATTAAAGTGAGCAATTAATTGTGTGTGTGTGGGGCGGGGGGGGATGAGAAACTTTTGGGGAAAGGATTTGATATACAAGTTTCATCTTATAGTACCCTAGGCAGCTTTGACATACATGACTGGCTATTACATGACCAACAACTGATGCTAACATTGATCTGGCAGAATTTTAGAGCAAATAGTTATGTAAGGAAATAAATTATCTCCTCCAATGCACTGAAGGAACAGATTCTCTCTCTACTGTCAGTTAGGGATGCTTCTTCTTCTTCCCATTTGTTTAGTTGTAACTCTAATTCGGGTGAGACAAGAGACCGTTCCAGCACTTCCATATCTAAACAGAAATCCCAGCATTCTTAAATTAGCATTTCATGAATTTTATCACTTTTCAACAACTAGTTGAAAGACAATTAATGCATCATTGTGGATCATGTATTGTAAACGGAAGCAAGAACCATGTTTTAACCATCCACAGGAGGTGCAGCCCAGGGACAATTATGGCTAATCAAAATGTCTTGTTTCCACTTCCCATTTATTTGATATTAGTGCCTTTGAGCCACAATTAAGATCATGGAACTATTATGCCAGCCATTGTAAATGAGAGACAGACCATGCCCCAAAGAGCTCACAGAATAAATACAAAAGCTGAGAGATAATAGAAGAAAAGGAATTATGACTACATACATTTTAAGATAGGAAACGAAGCACACAGAGCTTATGTGAATGTTTGGACAGGGAGTTGATGAAGAGCAGAGCATAAAGCAGATCTTAGTTCTATCTCAGTCTATTGCTTTAATCACAGCACTTCTTCCTCTTTCTTTCTTTAATTGACTTGCCCCAAAGTTATTAAATAAAGCAGTCTAAATTTAACTAGTATCTGTAGAGTGGAATAAGCAAGTATACTTGGCATTGACCTAGCTCCTTGGTAACATTCTGCTTGGCTACAAAGGAGCTTTATCATTCATTTCAATAGAAATAGTTAGGTCAACTGTAGGATTTTTGAAAATTTCCATGGTCCAAGTATCACCTCAAATTTTCTCTGAGATCTAGGTCACAGAATCCAACATATTTGGACATTTCACTTCTGTAATAAAAAGTGAACGCTAAAAGGTCACAACACAACAAAAGTGTCTCCATCTTTTCTGTGTTCTAAGTTACAGTATATCTCACAAAAATCATCATAGCATGTTACATGAGGTTTACTGATCATTATCTTTCACCTTGTTTATAAATGATACCCAAGATAATCATCAGTCAAAAGTTAGGAAACCCACATTCAAGTACAGCTATTAAAGAACTGTAAACTACTAAGACATGCTTGAAAATGAAGTGTTCTATTTTAAAGGTTATTTATCACCAGGAGAGAAAGAAGCATGCTGTGTGTTTATGCCAGAATGGTGAAGGCTATACAGATTATAAATCTTTAGTTCCAAACATGAAGTACTCAAAACCACAGTCTCCAACCACATCAAAAACAAGAACAGTTCACGAAGGGCTAAACTAACCCTGACTGGACCCAGTAGGAATACATTAATCTGCTGAGCATGTCTTCAGGTAGAGTGAAATGAAGAGAAATCAGTAAAGAAAACAAGCCATTTATAATACACTGTGAAAAATCACTAAAACAATAGCTTTTGGAAACCTTGCATCTGCAGAAAACCTTCTGGGCCTGAATCCAATACAAACCTGTCAGAAAATATTGATGAAAAATGTGCATTTACAATTGTAAATAAAACATGAATATGGAAGCTATTCGTAAATTTAATTTTTCCAGAAGAGAGGTAAGGCATTCTTCTTCAGACTATATTATTTAGTCAAAATGATTTAATTAAGACACTGTTGTTGGTAGACAAAATTACCTCTGAGCTGAACCACTAAAATAATTATTGACAACATGGACATCAAAGACCATTACTATACTCATATGCTTTGTCCTCATAGATGTTTTTATAAATTACTGTATGAAACTAGTATTATGAAAACCACCCTCTTAGAATCAAAGCAATTGTTGGATAGCATAAGATTAGCCTTTTATATACTTCATGAGGGGTCTTTCAACTTCATCTTGAAAAGCTTTATGATGCTCCACTCTATGTTCCCATCCTGCACAGAAGGGGAAGGATTAACTAAGCCAGTATTTAGTGCATAGATACAGCTTCACTATATGGGCTAAAAATTACCAGAAATGCTTTTATTTTTTACTAAAATTCTATTTTATCATACCATAGTAACATCATACCATAATAACATTATATAACTGTAATATAAAAGAATCTAAGCATACAGACTGATGCTCAGTTGTATCACTACCAAAATATGCAGATATTACCTGCAGCTATTACATGTGCATGATTCTGTAGTGACAGAGTCATGACAAAAATAATTCCAACTTGACCGCTACCTTACCCATAGTCAAAGGGCTTTGTTACACCTTGCACTGTGAGCAGCAAATGTTAATTGGTGTTAATGTTAGCTCCAGTTTGGAGAAGCAGGATCCTGAGAAATGAAAGGGAGGAATTCTTCCCCTCCCATTCCAGGCTTCCTCCCCAACCCACTGTCCCTTGGGGCTCCCCCTCTCTGCCCTTCCCCGAGTCTCTTCCCCTGCACTCTCCTACCTACTTGGGCCTGACAGGGGAGCAGACAGGAAAGGGTTAGCCTGCCCACCCAGCTGCCAGCTCACTACTGTGCTGCTGCTCTTCTCCCAGATGAGCCCACCCAGAGATAGCAGCAGTGGCCAGGAAGGCAGCTTAGCTCTTCCTTACCCTCTGGGACAGACAGCACAGGCAGCCACAAGTAAATGGAGGGGCGAGGGGAGGGCACCAGTAAACAGGGATCTGGGGTCTTGAGGTGGGTGTGGAAGAGGAAATGGTCTCAATCCAGGCCAGTGGGGAAGTGGACGGGGGCATTGGGGTGTTTACACTAGAGTGGCTGCAACCTTAGTATGACACAAGCTGGGTAACATGGATCAGAGATACTCCTGCCCTGGAATGGCATAATTTTGAGCTGCCTAAAGAGCATGTGAAACAAGTTTCAGGTGTCACTGTGGGAACAATCCAGATGTTAAGAGCTCAGGAGCTGTCCAAAAGTCACTGTAACAAGACCCAAAGTTAGGAAGATTCAGCCCATTTATATGGCTACAGTACATCTACCTTAGCTAGCAATTGTCTTGATCAGCACAGAGATATTCTCAACATACCTGAGTGTATTCAAAATGCATCCACATCACTAAAATAGATTGACCCATTCCAAAGTAAGTATTAGTGAGCAGACAGGTGATTTTTGAGAAATAGTCATGAAAAAATGTACTTAGTCTTTGACGAACAAGAAATATTAACTACATCACTAAAATAGATTGACCCATTCCAAAGTAAGTATTAGTGAGCAGACAGGTGATTTTTGAGAAATAGTCATGGCAAGATGTTCTTAGTCTTTGATGAACAAGA
Source organism: Caiman crocodilus (assembly GCA_030014935.1). Taxonomy (NCBI): domain Eukaryota; kingdom Metazoa; phylum Chordata; order Crocodylia; family Alligatoridae; genus Caiman; species Caiman crocodilus. The sequence continues at coordinate 4,149,225 of JAGPOW010000229.1, forward strand.
AATATTAACTAGATTTGGTGTTCATGGTATGATTTTCAGAGTGGATATCAATCTATGCAACGTTAAGCATAAGATGAACACATATGAACTTGAGTGATAGAGAAAAACAAAAAAAGGCAGTTATTTTTTTTTAAAAAGCTAGTGATGTGGTGTTTTTGGTGATAATCCATAACAGTATGACATTTTAATGCCCCTGGCTTGCAAAACAGACATGAAAATAGGTCCTAGGATGATATTCAAAGAGGAAAAATACTACTAAAAATAGCTAGTTACACTAGGAACACAAGCTGAGAAATTGGCAATAATTTATGGTGTTGAAAGAACAAAAAAAATGGAGGTATAATTTTTGTAATAGTTTACAAGTATTTGTGGACATCAAGAGCCTTGTTACACAGTAATTTTGGGCAGGTTCTTCACATTCTTCCCTCCCTCTTCTCTGCACATTAACACCATGAAGAGGCTTTAACCACTCATTATGCAGCTCAAAATTATAACATGGCAGAATAATCATTGATATGTACTACCCTGCTTCTGTTCCATTAAGTCGATCCACTTCCCATAGATATGTTGCCCAAGTTGATGCCCCCTAGTATCCCAGGATTTCTCACACCCCCACCCGTAGAGCAGGGATACAAGCCTGTCCTAGCTCACCAGCCTTCTAGTAGCAACTCATAGCTAGCTCCTAGTCCTGTCCCTGTTTGACAGGTCTCTAGCAGTAAATCACAGCTGTGTAGGTGGGGGACAGTCAGAGAAGGTTTCTAAACTAAGGGTGTGACTGGTCCAAACACCAAGCTAGCACTAACTCTGACCAGAGTTCGCGCAGTTCACAGCATAAGATGCAAAAAGGCCTCTCGTCACCAAGTCAATAGCAAGCAACTTTAGCTTGACCACCATTAGAAACAGGACAAGTCATTTTAATAGCTTAGTACTTGTTTGCCTGTATAGCACTGCCCCTGTCCTCCATACACACACACGCTTTTTATTAAAACATCACTCTAGATAAAGATAGACTGCTTTGAGCATGATTTTGACAGTATCAGATGAAGTGACCTCTGGCTCACAAAACCTTATTCATCTCTGATTTAGTCCACAGGCAACAGGTGCTGCCAGTGGTGGGGCACAGTGCTGCACCAGCACTATAGCAGTGGGAAGAGGGGTGCACAACTCCCCAAACACCACTGCCACAGCCCCTGCTGCTGTCAACCATTGGATCTGGCCAGGCTGCAAACCCAAGCCCCACCTTTGGCACAGAAATCACACTGCTACCACCATCTCCACTACCGCTGGGCTCTAGCCAAGCTGCAGTCCCATGCCCCATGCCCCAGTGTTGGTGCAGAAATCGGGGAGGGGGGGGGGAGCAGGGAAGGCATGCTCCCCCTTGACTCCCTCCACCCTGATGTGTTGCCAATGAGTTAGTCTATATGGTGGCTCTTTACCCTGCCTGACTATATACTTCTTCCTGATTTTATACTAACACAGCTAACTCTCTCTCATCTTAAAAGTACTTAGGATATTTTTGTTTCCATTACTCCAACTGGGAGGCTTTTCCAGTACCTTACTGCTCTAATGGTTAGGAGCCTTCTTCTAATTTCCAGCCTAAATTTATTCATGGGCATTTTATACCCATTAGCTTTTGTACTAAAACTGCCCTTCAGTTTAAACAGTTCTTCTTCCTCCCTGATGTTTTCCCTCCTGATGCATTTAATTTCACTCAATTAAATTTCTTTCAGTAAATGTTTTAAAAAGAAGGGAAAATACCTCTGTGAAACTAATAAGAGGCTGCTCCACTGAGAAAAAAAAATAACTTATTTAGCAATTAAATACCTACCAAATTTGAAAAATAATTAAACAACAAACAAGCACAAAAATTCAGGAAGAATTTTTTTAAGCCTAGCAGAAAACACAAGTTCAAAATTGAAGTATTACCAATTATAACATACAAGGAAGTTTTAGCAGTTACGTTGGACTCAAACAGAATACTTGTGATATAAAAATATGTTTATCCTTATGTCTCCTCATACACATTTTTTCTAGAAGATGTTGGTTTAGTTTAAGAATCCTTTTCTAATGCCAATTTCCCCTGCTGTTCTACAGAGCAAAGTAAAAATGAAGTTAAAAGCAGTAAAATAAAATACTGCTGGGGCCATGAAAACAAGTCCAGTATTTTGTACGCTTTCTAAAAGGTTAAGATGCTTTTTAACTTCCACTGGGGCAGCTTTTAGTGTCATTTTTGTTCCCCTTGATACTTCATATAAAGGTCAAGCCAAAGTGCTTCTTGATCAAGTCACAATCATGACAAATCTGAATCACTTTGTTATAAAAAGGTCTAGTCATCTGGAAAGAAGTTAGTTGGACTTCTTCATCTAGTGGCTCATCTCCCCTTCTAAAAAAAATATCAAGTTAGCAAATATCTTTTTCATTGGTTGACACATACCAGTGCTTCTCTCTGAGATTAGTACATAAAATCTAATCCGGTTTCCTTTCAAATGACAACAGCATCTATATTCTGTTCACTACTGAAGTGGAAAAGTCTGAAAAGTTATGATTTGCTAATTGTTGACAACAATTAAGAGTACTGTGTTCCTCTTTCATAGTAAATAAGAATACTATGTTGGGATGACCCATTTTTATATTTAGTTTAACAGAGCTCTATAGTAATGAGCTCAAATCATTTAAGCAATAAGATTAATTTTTTTCTTCAGCTATAATAATTAGTCTATTAAAAGATAAATGTTTTTCTCCTGAATTCTTTGTTTCTTATTATCTTTCCAATCATCCAAACCACAGGGTTAGAACACTGGGAATCACTTTTTTAATTATTATTATTATTATTTTTAATACCATAGCAACATCTTTTCATGCTTAATATGATTAGGAATATATACCTAACCCAGATTTGAAGCTTGCAGCTATCAAAAAATAAAGTTACCCAGATGGCAAATTAGGCACAGCCAAGGAAGACAAGTGCAAAATACCATTTTATCATGCCTGGCAACCAAAGACCCAGGTTGCTTACCCCATTTTGTAAGCTCTTGGAGCAAAAGAGGAACAAGAAGTTCTCCCCAGAAAGATAAAGATCCCTTATCTTCCATATAGGAAAGAGAAAGTCAGTGAAAATTTTTGCACACTCTTAAAGTATCATTAATTGGGCCAGATCTTCCCTTTATTACAAGATGTCTTTCTAACAGTTTTTCACTTCTCAGTTTACCAGCTATAGCGCGATTCCTGCTAGCGGATTCCTCCAATCACAGATTTTCTGGGGGTAATTTTTCTATTGATATAGCACCTTCGTGGCATTAAGAGTCCCGTGAACTACAGCAGAGATAACTTTTCCATGCCCTGCTGTCAAACAGGGCACAATGTGCCTGAGAATGCATCTTTGGATTTTTGCTGTATAAGTGAGATGTGCTGTATAAAAACTGCCTATTGTTATCCCCACGTTCCACAACTCTAACTTGCCCATCAAACTATGACCTTCTTAGAAATGAACAGTCTCCCTTCCTGTGAAATCAGAAAATATCTACTACAACTTAGCACAAACCTCAAGAGACAGTTAAACCCCAACTACAAATGCTTGTCAAGGTTTGGAGAAGCCAGAAATAATCTTCAAGGATCAGTTTCTTCATTTTTCTTAAATCTCCCTTAAACAGCTATAATCCCTTAAATAACCATTTCACAGCAAGGCTAGAACTGTCCCTAAAACTAAAAAGTGAGCAATGTTGCGGCAGACAGGAATGTAGCAATACTTGATGCCAATATTCTCAGGAAATGACTGCAGTTAAAACAGACTATCTTTATAGACTACAAAGAATAGCCTGATATCAAAGCAGCAGTGAACCTTCAGGTTATAAAATGCCTTCTCTTCTTTGAATGGTAAAATGTTATTTGCTGTTCTATACCTTGAAGATTTTGTTTAAAAACGTGGTGGGGGAGGAGTTCCTCTCAGAGCCAGTATTGAAAAATTATTTGTCTTAGAACTTCTAAAAACTAATTTCTGAGTTTTTAAAAAAATCTCTGTAGCAAGACTTTCAAATCAACTCTCAAATTTGAATGATAACATAGAAATCTATATTACATTTGAAACAAGAAAGATCATCTTTCATTTTAAGACGTGTTTTTGGGACTACTGTATAAACAAAGAAACCTCTATATTTTTCATACAGTTTATCCTCCCTCTGTAAGTATGGCTAGATCAATAACATGCTTGACCTTCCTGCTTCTTCAGAGTTGTAGAAAAAGGATAAGAAGATTCTTTATTACTAGTAATGAACCTAAAACATGTTGATCAGCTCCAGGTGTGCATCCAAATTCACACTTATTCAAAGTTCAGGAATGTTTTGGATTTAGGACACCAACTCCAAATTTTGCCAACCCCATGAAATGTACTCAATGAAAGCTGCCAATTATTATTATGTTTTCTCCAAATTAAAGGAGCTTTTGGTTTCGTATTCTTGTCAGGCCAATGTCTTCTAAAAATGAAATATTAACCATTGCATAAATACCATTTGCTAAATTGAAAAGGTCTTAAGAAATAGATGTCCAGGGCAACAAATTCATTCATTTACTTTGAATTTCAGTGGCCACTTGCACTTGCTTAGGAAACTGGAAAAAAAATAAACTTCACTAAATAATTTACTTGTATACTTCTACATCTTGTGGGAGAAATTTCTCCTCAAAAGAAAACTAATGATTACATAATACCCTAAAGAAATCAGATGATCATGAAGCATGATGACTGTTGGACAGTTTAATCTTTGTACGTAGTGGCACCACATTTATTTCACTATCTGATCTTTTTGTAATTCTTAAACTTATCTCAGTAGCATCACATGAAAATAAATTCCACGGGTTATGCTGCACAAAACATCCTATCATCCCTTTTCAGAGTGATACTACCTAATTTAAACCAGGTAAAGTCAAATAAGTTCACCAAGGAAACACAACAGTGGCAACAACCAAAATCAAAATAAGACTCAACCACACCAAGAAAACAATACCTTTCTGCCTTCTTATTTTACAATCAGCAAATATTTACCCAGGATGGAAGGGATGATTGTGAACTCCTTGTTACTGCAAATTCAATCTGGCAGTACTACCACACTTGTAAGTCTCTGTACACATTTTTTTCCTGATGGTTAAAAAAAAGAATAGAAGAAGAAAAGTAAGTAAAACATTGGTAATTTGTTTAGGTGGTGATGCAGGCTGTTCTCCGATCAAATTTTGTTTCCCAAAGGAAGGTATCAGTTTTAAATTACACAGCAAGCAGGCAAGAGAAAGGAAGCAAACAATCAAAACCTTCCCAGGAGGGGAAAGAATAAGGCAAGAGCTCCAGAGATCCTATTTAATAAATAAACACCTTCATTTCTGTAAGTTAATTTCACCACAGGAAATAAGTTTAGTTTTAATTATATTGCCTTATGTCATGTTTTATAAAAGGTACATGAGGCTCATTGACTTTCTCTTATTAAAGCCTTTGCATGCTGCAGAAATGTTGCATGTAGATTAAATCTCAGTAGAGTCCTAGCAGAGTGTACAATTATGTAAGATGCAATATTTTTATTGTTATCCCACACCTGTGACAATTAGATAGATTAAAAACAACATGTTGCATTTAATTTTCTCGAGAAACAGTTAGACATCAACAAAATATACAAAATGCATTATGCAACAGCAAAGCATACAAATGATTCTGCTTGTCTGCTGGCTCAATTGTAAAATATTATGATGCATGATAGTTAGGAAAACAACTATGCTTCATACCAGACTCAGAAAAAACTGTCTTCAAAAATTAATTTACCAAAAGAGAAATTTCAGAATTGGAAACTTTGCTTTCAAAGTTTAGTCACATACGCTAGAGACATATTTTTAAAGCTGTGTGAATGTTGGCAAGACTTCCTTAAGCCACTAGCAAAATTCTCTGTAGTAAGCCTCCAAGTCAATGAATATACCTAAGCAAGGGACTCTCTGGGAGCTCTATTTTAAGTGTCCTTGGAGGCAGAAAATAAACTTTAATATCTCTGCTCTTCTTTACTGTGGACAGACTAGGGTCATGCTATAATCAATTATTTTGCTCATCCAACTTGATTTTGTCAGTTTTTAGAAATAAATGGTACCAAGAACAGCAATCTAATTACAGTTTGTAGTGGATGACCCTCATCACATTTGGTAAGGTCTGCTAACTTCTTTGAGCTGATCAGGAAATTTCTGCTGCAACCTACCAAAGGGAGAAGTCAGAGAATCCCATGTACCCTATATGTAGAAGTTAATGCAGGTTTCTCCACAATGGCCTACTTGACCTTGCCTGTTGAATTGAACCCCTTGAGCAGTAAATTCTGCAGCCCTTGAAATCAGCATGGCAGAGAAAGTATATCATGACTTACTTGAAGAAAGTAAATGAAGACCTTATTTATGTACCATCTTGTTCCATCCCCAATCAATTGTAGAAAAATCAGACAACGGAAAGAAGGTAATTTCCTTGGCCCTGGGTTTAACAGTCCTCAGAATCATGTCTGTGTAGTATAGAAAAGAAAAATATGCTGACATTTTTAAGTATTTAGAGTCTATATTGATGAAGTACCTTTCAGATCTCTCACCCCAGTGCTCATTATTAACATTCACAACTCATAAATGGATTATAAAAATGAAATTAAAAAGTGTTTGCCAAAAATCTCTAGCAGCAGTTCTTTGCCACATCTGCTCCTAGCTGTTCATCCATAACTAATTCCCATTTACAAATTTCACAATTGAAAATCAATGAGTTAGATAAATAAAATATCTTTTTGCCAAACAACCTGACACCCATCCTCTGAGCTGTTCAGGCCCGCTGTGATTCACAATGTCAGAGCTTTGATTCAATTTTTAATAGGAAAACATTAAAAATTCCCTTTATGTCATACTCGCTCACCTCTGAATAATCAACTTGATATTCTGTAGTCCTGAGGAACAACAGGATCTCATACAGAGGAAATATTTTAAAGGAGTTTGACAGGTGCTTATAGCACCCACACCGTTCTACCTACAATCACCAATAATATATAACCAGAACTTCAAAGGAAGTCCAATTTTGTTAGTACTGGAGGGGAAATAAAGGGAACACAAATAGCCCTTCAGGCTATTTTGACTAGGAATTTCAAAGAATCTTGTTGGGATGAATCCTACAGGTTATCTTTGAAAATTTAGACATCTCTCAAAATAACTCTGTTCCTCCCTCTCCACCTACTTCACCTTTTACAGTCCATGCTGGCATTAATCAATCCTTTCAGAGGTACAGCAGAAAAGCTGCACAGAGTCAGTTGAAGGGATAGGGTTAATATTTATTAAAAAAGGTGTCAGAAGTCACCATTTATGGGCACTGGAATCCAGGTGTCTGGATGAAGATACTGGTCCTTATGCACCAAAATCTTGTGGAATGAAGGATCTGGTCAACTGCAGGTAGTTATCAGGCCCAAGGCACTGGCTATCTTTTCCCATTCTTAAGCTGTTATTAAAATCCCTCTACTACTTTAGGCAATACAGTTACTCAAAGCCTGTATTTCTTTTCAAATCTATAGCATAAATTATCTCTTCATTGAATTCCAAAGCTTTTTTTTTCAAATAAGCTCTGACACATGTTTAAATAAGACATTTTTGCTTACGCTTAGCATTAACTGTTCAGACATTACTGCCCTTGGTCTTCCTTAAAAAGCTGTAATATCTTACGTGTAGCAATTACCAGGATGAAAAGGGTACTCGTACTTGTGAAGAGTACATTAAACGAAAATGAGTTTTTTTGTGAAAAAATTAAAAAACTTAAACATTATAAATGTTTTGAGTCCTTCCTCTTTGTCAACATCTGTCTCTCAAATACATTGGCAAGCTTTTTCAATGCACTTTAAAATTCTGTAGTTTAAGATTTGGTTAGCAGATATGGAACTAAATACATCAATAGAAGCAATCTGAAGCCTGAAGTAAGAGACTGAACTTAAACGAGCATAATCAACTGTTCATTTTCAAGGGATACATTGTATTTGTGGGACATAGTTCACTTGGTCTGGGCCAAGAGGCCGAGAAGCCATTTCCTGTAAGGGGAAGCATTTCCTGTAACTCCTCAGGAGCATAGCATCAAGGGAACTGTGATCCAGAAGATAAACTGTCTACTACATCTTCTTGTTCTCTGGAAATATCAATTTACAAATGAGAGGAGCAAAATGTCTAAGGCTCCATCTATCTCCTTTATCTTCCTTTTCCTTTCCCTATGCCTGAAGAGGGCCTGCAAAGCTGCACAGTAAAGATCAAATCAACAGTGTAGTCTATACAGACAAGTAGTTGTTCTTCTGCATGCTTTGTTCTTTTGCATGAGCACAAGTGTTCAGGTAAAAATGTAGTCCTCTCTTCTGTTGCATCTCTGTATAACTTCAAAAGCCATGAATATTAAAATAAGTTGGGTCAGCAAAGAATATGCAGGCATGGGTAGAGAGAAGCTTCCTTGAACTCCACATCATAGCACTATTAATTCAGCTATTCCTAAATTATACCCCACAGCCAGTCTGGTCTAACCTTGCACAGCATTAATAAGGACATAAGGGCAATCGCATTGACTTCATCGGCAAGCTAGTCCATCACCTCTGTCTACTGAAAACTATGAAGTTGTTCATAGCAACTAATCTATATTGTTTCTGTCATGCAAAAAGAACATAAGTTTGACTTCTTTGTTTTGTTTTTTTTAAACAAAGGATGCCTTTTTACATCACAGGCATGATTTTAGATGTAGTTACTAGGGTAGTGAGAAACGGCACAGTTTCATTTCACCTTGAGTTTCAACAGGTCAATGGAATGGTGTTCCATTTTAAATTTCATTTAGAGTTGAAACAGCTGTTCCGTTCCATCGAAACATAAGGCTGTTTTGATGCTGTTTCAACATTTTGCTGGGGAGTCAGCCCAGGTGGGCTGAATTCCCATTCCCAGCACTAGATCGTACCTGGTGCAATTGGGAGGCAGCCCAGCCCTCAGTGAGATCTAGCATGGGGGATGGGAAAGCAGCCCAGCAGGGCTGCCACACCACCCCGGCACAATCTAGTACTGGGGATGGGGATCTAGCACAAGCTGCGGGGGGTCAACCCAGCTGGCCGACTCCGCCTCTCCTGCTGGATCTTGCGCTGGGGATGGGAAGTCAGCCCAGCTAGACTGACTTCCCATCCCCAGCCTATGGTTGAAGCATTTCGACTAACCTCATTTCATTTTCATGTTATTTCAATGGCCTTTGTTTTGTTCTGATTTTGCTGTTTTGACCTCAAAATTGGTCGAAACAGTGTTAAAATGAAACGCCTGGTGAAATTTCGCACTGCCCTAGTAGTTACCAAGATGAAAAAGAAAACCACTTACAATATGTGGTATAATAACAAGATACAATGGACTAAAGACAGCTTAAAGCTGAGAATTCATGAACCATTTCCTAGGGCCACATACAGACATTCCCAGGATCCAATCTACAATCATGCCATTTACATTAAGTCCCATAAATGTAGGTTGGGTTACCAATTGTACAGACGTTTCTGGTTCTGAGCACCTAATCTAAGTAATTTAGGTATTAATTATACCTAATTATAAGGGGGGGAGGGTTGCAGAAGGGGCATGGGTGAGCAATGCAGAATGCCTGTAATCTAAAAATGCCCGTTACCTGAGGCAGGGGGTTTGGCTGCATGCAGAGCAGGGGTGGGGGGGTAGCAGCAGCAAAGGATGGTGGGTGGCAGTGACAACCAAGCTCCCCCCTCCACCAGCCAGCCAGAAATTCCAGTTAGTAGAGTGTGCCGGTTACTAAAATGCCAGTTAATGCAGCTTTTACCATATTAATTATAGCTATTTCAGGCCCTTAATGAAACCGGGAAATAACTATCAATGAAAAGGTCACCAAGAAAGATATCTTCTTATCTATTTACAAGAAGAGAATGAAAGGAACTTTAAATGACACTACACAATATGCAATAAAGAATGTTAGGCACTCTCAAGGGACTGACATAAATGTCAATTTTTTCATTGTTTTCAAAATAATTTTGAAAGCAATGAATGTTATAATCTATTATTTTCTAAAATATCAGAACAATTTTGGTATTTGATTTGAGTATGAAAGTATGAATTACCAAAAATACAAAAATGGCACGGCTAATCTAGGAGAAACAAAGTATTACAATGGTGCAAAATTCAAGTATAAATGACTATATCAAATTTATCTTTAAAATATCAAACATGTTCATGTGGCAAATCCTTTCCCTCACTCCTTTTGAGAAAATGCATTAGCTAGCAAACACAATAAAGACAAAAGCAGTCAGTGGCATAATGGCAATACACAGCTACCTCAGCATGAAATTCAAGACTCAAAACCACAATCAGAATCCCAGGAGCAGTAAGCAATTGAAACATTTTGTGACATTGATTGGATTACTGTGCACTGGCTAACAGGAAAAAGGAAGATACTGAAAACCAATTTTTAGCATTCACATGGTTTGTCATTTTAAGTTTCAAAGTAATTCACTTGAGCTCAATTGGAAGAATAATACAGCAATAAGCAATCCAGATTGTTGGGATGCCTGGAATGGGGCAGCTGACTTGGGATAGTTACTAAGTTCAAATATGTTTACACAGAAAAGACACACTGTTCCATGCTTCATTACTCTTATCACTGCTATTGTTAAGCGATGCATGCTAAGTCTCTTAGGTTTTATTAAAGATGTCATATATCAGTGAATACAGTTTGGGATGAAAAGAAAGGAACCACTGAGATCTAACCCTAGTTTTGCCACTTAATTTTTAGGTAGCTTTAGATATATTACATAAATTTTCAGTTTCTACAAACCCAAAATAGGGATGATGATATATCTCATTAAGGATTTGTGGGAGTCAGTTAACAAGTATAGATAATACATTATAAAAATATGGCAAACACTTATGTTAGACCAGACAAAGTATGCACAGTGGATTCTGATCTTATTTATAGCATATAAACTGAGAAGGACTTTTATATTTACATGATGGTAAAACAGATGAAAGGCCAGAATCAGATCTGTTTTCTACTTACAAAATTAAACAAACATAATCAGAACTCATCAAGTGGCATACACTATTATTTTCAAGCTTAATTTTATATTATTGTGTGCCATGTTAGCCTAAAGAAATACAGGAATGATTATTTCAAATTACATCTCCTTTGTGATACCAAATTAGGTTTTTATCACATTAAACATAATATATGATAATAATACTGGATTCGAAATTTTGCTGATAGAGGAACATTTTCAGATTATAGTAGCATTTAGCATTTCCTCTTGCAATAATGGCTAGAATAAGGAGGATATCCATATTACCACTCTTAAATGCCATGAAAACGTAATACCAATAGAATTTAGATGTGAGCTTAATTTCTGGTAAAACTAAAGAAACTACTATTTCCAATAGAAAGTGAAAGATCTCAGTAATCTGTTAGAATTATTTATTATATTAAAATGTAAATACAATAAATAATATTTAATATTATTTTATCTGATAAGATAAAAAATGATATCATTAATGATTAATGATTTACATCTAAAGCTGTTCAGAAAGCTTTGCAACCAGACCAAATCCAATTTACATTTTTTTTTTCATTCAAAATGAAATTGCTTAAGGGGTAGTATGAGTCAAGTATTCAGGCACTGGGATGGGAACTTGGAAACCTTGGGCATTTATAGAAGTGCTCCGGGATCTGGGGGTTGGAGGGGCCACTTTAATTAGAGTGACTCTCAGAGCTGGTCTAATTAAAGCACCTGAAGTGTCACATGCATCAGCATCACCATACTGAAAAATGGTGGCAGGGGTGCTTTAAAAAAGCTTGAATGAACTTTAGTTATAGCCCTCCACCAGTATTTTCAGTGCAGGGACACTGATGCTGGAGTCTGCTGGACCGTGGCAATTACCATGCTCCAGCAGACTCAATTTATTGAGCCTGCTCAGACGTACAGTAATTACAGCACATTAGAGCAGCCTCCCTACGTGTCTATAGTCACTGCTGAGTCTTATTTGTGGTATTGCCACTGACCTGTTATATGACCTTGGTTGAGTCACTTGACTTCTCTGTGCTTTTATTTTTCTTTCTTTCTTTGTCTGTTTTGTCTTTTTGGACTGTAAGCTTTCTCCAACCGGAACTGAATGCTGGTACTATGCATTTGTACAGTCCTTAGAAAAGGAAGCCCTGATTCAATTTAGCATTATAAGAATTCATATAATAGCTTGTGGAATACTTTTTGTTCATTTACCATAAACAAATAGAATTTTTGCCAAAGAAGCAGGTTTTCATTGACAGGAAGTTCATTTAAGAGTTTAAACAATGAATTATGCCAGAGTTTAATTATTTAAGAGTTAATGTTCTCTCAGAGCAATTTTGGCTCAATTCTCAAACTCATGGAACTAGGAGATAAATATTTCATGCATCTACAACAGTGGTTTTCAACCTTTTTTTTCCACTTGTGGACCTCTACAAATATTTGAATGGAGATGCAGACCCCTTCTTGTATGGTATTCACATACTTTTGATTGATCGTAATCATCTTTTGTGGACCCTTTAGACAAGGGGTAGAAAATCCCTGGCATGTGTGCAGGAGTGTGGCAGGCAAAAGTATTTTGCTTGGCACATGTGCCTTGGGGCAGACAGTGGGGGAACAGCAGTCCTTGTTGTGGCAGTATATTCCCAGTCCTTTCCCCACTGTCCAACTCAAGAAGTGTGTACACCTGCTGCTTGCCACCTCTTCATCACCTACTGTGAGCAGCCAGGGCTCAGTGGCAGGGAGCACGAGCCTGTGCAGAGCCTAGATCAGCTGTGGCAGGAAGCTGGGAGGCTGCAAGTGGCTGCACTGGGGTCCACAGATGCCTGGCCCAGCTCATTGCTGGCAGTGGGTGAATACACACCTTGAGGCGGGCAACAGGGAAGGAACTAGGTCAATGCTGCCACAACAAGGACTGGGTTTCTCACATCACCGCTGGTGTCTATCTCGGCATGCAATATTGTTGTGGGTGCTTTTGGCACGCTACCCAAAAACACTGCCAACCCCTGCCTTAGACAGTCTGAGGCCCCCCAGTAGTCCACATAGGTTGAAAACCAGCAATGTAGACATGGGTAACTGGTACCCCCCCC
>JAGPOW010000229.1:4208922-4219352 GCA_030014935.1 Caiman crocodilus
GCAACACTGGACCTCTGCTAAACCAGATAGGACAATTGACAACTGACACCCAGGAAAAAGCCAACTTGCTAAATGGGTACTTTGTGTCCATGCTGACCTTGACAGGCTCAGAAAATGGGTGGATGAGAACCTGATGGCATTTAACACTGAAAACTGCAAGGTTCTCCACCTTGGGAAGAAAAACCTGCAGCATCCTCATAGGCTCGGCACTGCTACGCTGGCTAGTACTACGGATAAAAGGGACTTGGGGGTCATGATTGACCATAAGATGAAATTCAACCTTCAATGTGATACTGCTGCTAGTAAAGCAAGCAAAATGTGTGCATCCACAGACGCTTCAAGGAAATCCCAGGACGTCATTCTCACATTGTACTCAGCCTTGGTGAGGCTGCAGCAGGAGTACTGCATGGGTTCCACAATTCAAAAAGGATGTGGAGAAGCTTGAGAGGGTGCAGAGGAGAGCCACGCACATGATCGGGGGTCAGGAAAACAGACCTTATGAAGAGAGGCTGAGAGCCATGAGGCTCTTCAGCCTGGAAAAGCACAGGCTCAGGGGTGATCTGGTAGCCACCTATAAGTTCATGACGGGTGTTCATAAGTTCATCACGGGTGTTTACCATGATCTGGGGGGAATGTCTGTTCACCAGAGCACCCCCCAAGAGATGACAAGGTCACATGGTCACAAACTCCTCCATGACTATTTCAGGCTAGACATAAGGAAGAACTTCTTTACTGTCCGAGCTGCCAAGGTTTGGAATAGATTGCCACTGGAGGTGGTTCAAACACCTATTCTGAAGGCCTTCAAAAGACATCTGGATGTTTATCTTGCTGGGATCCTATGATCCCCGCTGCTTTCCTACCCCTGGGGCAGGTGACTGAACTCAATCTTCTGAGGTCCCTTCCAGCCCTAATGTCTATGAAATGTATTTACTTTATACTTAGTTCCATGGGATGGGACAAACGCATTAAACTTTTTCCCTTTTCTAACTCCTATGTTTTCAATAAGCATAATATGAAGAAAACCAGTATTAAAATGAGTATATCAAAAATATTTTTGGAATAAATAGTGTATTTTTCTCTAAAATAAAATAAAAATAAGGTACAGAACCTTACTTAATATAAAGTAACAGATTTCCATTGAAGCCAAAAAGAACTAGGTCAGTTAATATCAGCTGGGGATAAGTCATTAATGGTCAATGAAGTAGAAAGATAGGTTTACAAATGTCACATGGAAGAAACTGGAGACAGGATGGGGTGTGGGTGGAAAGAAAAGAAAAATATTCTGGCAGCCATTCAGCCTTCTTAACTGAATTAATGCTAAAATAGTATGAAACACTTTACGGAAATAAATGTTAGTTCTACATGAATCCCAGATGAGTTTATTACAATCAGTGGTATTACAATGATTAAAATAAAGTGTTACTAATATGGTGAATGACTGCAATGGCATAGAAACCAATGCTTAAAATACATCAGAGATGTTTAAAAAAAAAAAAATCACAGATAAGGATCTCTCAGTACCAGCCCTGTGATCATGGAGCTAGGTAGTGAATAAACTCCCCAGCCTTAATCCTGCTTGCAGGGTGGGGGTTGGTATCCGTTTTGGTCAGGGGCAAGTCCCAGCCTCTTGCCCTGATTTGGCAATTAAGGAGCAGGGCTTGGACAGAGCTGCAGGGGTGGCTTAGGTCCCAGCCCTCTGCCCTGATTTGCCAGTGGGACAGCTAGCAGCGAGCTAGATGCTAGCTGCTGCACTGGTGGATCAGGGTAGGGGACTTGGATCTACCCCTCACCTGCAGCTCTCGCCAAGCCCCCTGCCCCTGATCAGGGAGCCAGGGTCAGGAACTAGAGCAGGGTGACATAGCCCCCTGCCACTAGGGGGCTGCCTGCTGCAAGGGTGGGGACAATTTCCCAGCCCTGGCCATCTCCTCATACGTTGCTCTCTGCCAGCCCCTTAGCTAGCACCCAGGGGAGGCCTAGAGTTCCCCCCTGGTGGTGGCAGGGGCCCAGTGCAGGGCCTCAGTAAGTGGAAGCAGTTTGCTGCCATTGGCAGCAAATCAGCTTCTGCTTTCTCTGCATGTATAGATGCCTGCCTGGGTGCATTTACTCACTAGTAATTTATTTGTGAGTAAACTGATCCTGGATCAATGAGTAGAGATGCTCTGTGTGTATTATGTAAATCATATACAATGCATATGTAAATAAATTATAAGAGATATAGACTACCATCTACAATCAAGGTCTTCCTTGACACATTTTTAGGGGTCTTGAAGAATAACAGGATGAAGATGTATCAGTTTGAGGCAAAGTATGATCTCTAGATGTTGGAAGAATGGGGAACACAACCCAGATACACGTGTAGGTCATAACAGGCTAATTTATGCAGTTTAAGTCTAGAGATAGTGCCAAATCACAAACTTCAGACCCTGAGATTCTTTAAAAATTTCAGGGAGAGTTTGGCTCTTCTTATGTCAGGAAACTTGTAGAGTTCAGGTCCAATCTTCCACAATGTTTTCAAGGGTTTACTTTAGAGCAGTGGTTTCCAGCCTTTTTTTATGTGTGGAACCCCTAAAAAATTTTGAATGAGGTACGGTCTCCTTTGGATTTTAAGTGTGTGTGTTCACATACTTTTGATTGATTATAGTTATATGTTGAGGACTCCTTATACATAGTCTATGGATGCCCATGGGTCTGCAGACCACTGGTTGAATACCACTGCTCTATAAAGGTTTTTGTTTTAAAACCATATCTGGTTAGCACTATTCTTGCATAAAAGTCAATGTCAAGGCCAAAACAGATATGTAAATATGGATCATAACAGTTCCTGTCAATCTGATAACTGTAATAAGAGCATAATTATCACATACACAGACACAGACACAAATGGAATAAGAGTCAAGCATTTTCTTGCAGGAAGTCATCCCAAAATAGAAATACCATTTTGGATGTGTGAATAACAAATCTAACTAGTTATGTTTCTTTCACATTAACTTATGTACACTGGGTTGTATAAATCACAGAAATTTGTCATGATAAGTGAAATTTACCCCCTGTAAAGAGAGTAAGTGCACACATTTTAATCATACATTGAGCTAAGAGTAGGAATCACAACAGGAATACACTCAAACTTGGCCTTTGCAGAACACTGATTTTATCTAAGAAATGAGTATTTTAACTTGTCTGTATCTGTTTTAGGAGTATGGTTTCCCCATTTCTTGACATTAGTGAGAGTATACCCAGAATCCAGGGGCAGAACCAGGGGGCTGTGGCAGAGTATCA
This sequence comes from Caiman crocodilus, assembly GCA_030014935.1. Lineage (NCBI taxonomy): Eukaryota > Metazoa > Chordata > Crocodylia > Alligatoridae > Caiman > Caiman crocodilus. The sequence continues at coordinate 4,212,199 of JAGPOW010000229.1, forward strand.
CATCTCCATTCTTCCCTCACCAACCTCTGCAGACCCAGGTGGTTGGCAAGCCCCATAGTCTCTTCTGCCCAGCTCTAGTTATAGACTACAGCTGTGCAAGGTGCCAGGCAGGGGTGTGGGAGGCTTTGGACTGTGTTTCAGATCTGGATAAGATTTGGACACTTCAGATGCCAAAGCAGTATGTCAGGATCAATGTGCTGGCTTCTTTAGGCTTTAGGAACTGCTTTGGAGATCTGGCCATAGGGTATAATGCGGAATCAATGAAATATCTATAACTTTATTCCTTTTTGTCTGACTTGGATGAATCTTGCAGGGATGGTAGCCTCTGCTGAGAGCATGAAGTATGTCAAGTTCCAAGGAGATAAGGGCAGAGGTTTGGGGGAAAATGCACCCAAAATTCTTGAAAGGAAAACTCATGTCACGTGTGTGTGTTATGCCACAGTAGGGTGAAAGCTGAAGGGCTAGTTGCTCCTACTGAAGCCACAAAACCTGTCAAGTTTCAAGGAAATTGGTGCAGGGTTTGGGGGGAAATGCACCTCAAGCTGGGGACAAGCAAAACTCGTGACATGAGTGACACTGTATGTGTTAAACCCCAGCAGGGTGAAAGCTGATTTAAACACATACAGTAGTACAAACTGTATCCCCTGCTGCAGCCATGAAACCTGCCAGCTGTTGAGGAGCTAGGTGCAGGGGTTTCTGTGTTCTGGGGCCCTGTACCTCTAGCTGCTGACAGGCAAAACTTGTGACATGGGTACTTGTGCAACTGATTGTCTCTGTCTTGGGGCAGTTAGTTGTCTGTATTGATTATTTCCTTTCCTCAGCCTGTGGTTTTGTAGGTGTTAATCATTGCTAATTAACTCATAATCTAGTAGCTACTAGTATCTAGGTACTGTGTATTGAGCTGGTCCCTAAGTGAATCATGATTTATTGGTAACTGGTAACATAGTAGCTTAGCAGCCAGGCCTGCAGTAGTCCCTCCCCACCCCCCACCCCATCTTGTATCCCAAGACAGACAGTTGCACAAGCACTCATGACACAAGTTTTGCCTGTCAGCAGCCAGAGGTGCAGGGCCCCAGAACCCAGAAGCCCTGCACCTATCTCCTTGACAGCTGGCAGGCCTGCAGCTTTCACCCTGCTGTACCTTAATACACACAGTGTCACCCATCTCATGAGTTTTGCCACCAATATGAGATATAGTTCCCCCCAAACCCCTGCACCTATCTCCTTGAAACTGGAAAGCTTTGTGGCCTCAGCAGGGGCCACCACCCCTGCAGTTTTTACCCCCGTGATGTAACGCATACATGTGACATGAGTTTTGCTTTCAAGTATTTAGGGTACAGTTCCCCTGAAACCCCTGCACCTATCTTTTTGAACACATGGCAGGCTTCATGCTCTCAGCAGAGGCTACCAGCACTGCAAGGTTCATCCAAATCAGACAAAAAAAACAACACGAAGTTATAGATATTTCATTGATTTTTTATTATACCTTATGGCTGGATCTCTAGGGCGGCTCCAAAGCTGCTTCAGCTGGATCGAAGCAGGAAACCAATCTGGAGCTCCAGATGGGATCCCTGGCATCTGAAGCAGTGGGTTCTGAAGTTAGATCGAATAGCTGCCTACTCGCACAGGACTAGTGCCAGGCTGGGCAGAGAACAATGCTGCTACCAGTGGGCATGTTTCTTCCTCCTACACCTGCTCCCTGCCCCCTCCTCATCTTGCTGCTCCCACCAGGTCCCTTACTGGCCAAAAAGCAGGTGGTGGAGGGAGGAACCTGCCCCCTTCCACTGGCATTGTCCCCTGCTGACACAGGAACAAGGGGAGCCCCAAAGCTGCTCCTGCCAAACAGGGAGCAGCTGCACAATGAGCCAGGTTCAACATAGGATATTGAGGGCTGTGCACATGTTCCTGCTTTCAGGGCCTTCTCTGACCCAGGATGAAAAACACATGAGGGGACAGGTAGGCAGGGAGCAGGAGCAGGAGCTGGAAGGAGGAACCCAAGCACTGCCATGCTGTTCCTAGCTGCACAGCCATAACCCACAATGCCTGAGTGCAAGCAAGGTAGGTACAGCTCTGTGGTTCCACCCCACTTCTGGGGTTAGCCAGTAACAGGGGCAGTGGCGGGCATATGTTAAGTATTATGGCTTTGTAGAGTTTGAGGAAGTTGTAAATGTATAACCACTAATGTAAAAAAAAAGGTCAGGTACATTTTCAATAAAATGTTATATATTGTATCCATGTTGGTCTAAGGAGATAGGCAGACAAGATTCTTTGGGTAAAGCTGGTACCTTTTATTACACCAACTCAAATAGTTGGAAAAATTCTTTGCAAGCTTTGTCAAAGGGTATAAATACCCTTCATCAAAGCCTGCAAAGAAGAATTTTTCCAACTATTTGAGTTGGTGTAATAAAAGATACCAGATTTACCCAAAGAACTTTGTCTGCCTATACAATGCCTTGACTTTAAAATGTGGGAAGATGTTTTTAATACTAACATTTTTAAAAGATTTTTGATTTGGTAAAAACTTGCAAGGTGAACCTAGTAGCTCCATGTAACTCAACAACATTTAACAAGGATTATATGTGAAGGAAAATATTTTCCAGGGAATAAGATTTCAATGTTGAGATTTCTAGGTAACAAGATTTCGAAGATTTCAAGGTTTCAATGTTGAGTTCCAAGACTCAAAGAGTGAAGGCTAAATAAATTCATGACAAACTTCAGTTGTTAAAAAAAAGATGTCTCCTTGAGTTGCTTCATAACATTAATAAAAATAAATTAATCTGCCAAAGACAAATGACACATGGAATATCTCCATATAGATCATGTCTGATAACACATATTTATTATTTATATGCCTTCAGTACTAGAAACTATTGGAAAGATAGTGTGACAGGTATAAAAGAATTGTATACAATTATAATAATTTTATCTGCTGTGGAAACAGCACTGTTCTCAGCAGTAAATGGAAGTATGAATAATTATTTCTTGCCATAATACATTCAACTTTACATTTTATCATTCCAACAGTTTTATTAACAAGATAACAGCATTTTGTTCTTACAACTTTGAAAGCAGAACCATATGAATTAATAGCTAATTCAGTTTTAAAATTAATGAGTTTTCCTCCACTGATTTTTTTCCAATTTTCTTGAACAGTATTTTCTTTAAATAGTCTTTCACATAATGCACAATCTTATAAGTCCCAATTGAGTAACAATGAAGTCTCGTTAGTCTCTGTCACCTCATAATCATTCATGCTGCATTTTGAACAAGCAACATAAATTGCTGCCTTGGGAAATTATTTTGGAGTTATGGAAGAAATATGTGCCAGCTTAACTTGTAGTATGTTACTGTAAAACATTTTATACTGAAGAAATTTTACTGGGCATACAAAAGTCTTTTCTCATTAAATTACGGTTTTTCTTCTGATAAATGTAGGTTATTTTTCACATTTGTTAAATGCTTAACTGCCTGCCTACATCACAACAGCTCCCTGTAAAAGTATGTTTTTTCACAGAGGTCATTATGCTAGATTTTCTTTTAAAAAGGAACAATTACCATGTTATGAATTTGGTCACAAGTAATCAAGAAATAATAATCTAATGGAAAAATTGCACTAGCACCTCCCTCCCCTTTCTTTTTTTCATGTGGGATTTTTGCTTGTATTGAGTCCTGTACTTCATGAATGTATACAGCCTGATCATGCAACAGGTCAAGTCAAATGTATTTTTTAACAGTGGCTGTCATGGGATTGGGTCCATATTTTTGAGCTACCAATTAAATAAAGTTAACAATGTCATGAAAGTTCATCTCTTTGCAGAGAACTAGTACACATCCTGCATTCCACTTGCATTTAAACCCTACTTTGAAAACCCAAGTGGGATTGCAGGGATACATATGCCTGAGGCTAGCCTTTGAATACATTCTCTCTTTGTTTTATCCTTCTGTAACAAGTGGACATGGTATTTTACACAGAGTACTCTACCAGGGTTAGTTTTTAGTGTCTTTGAATAGTGCTTCTCCAAAAAAGATCTGCTGTATGAGTGGATCTCTACCTTCATATATGAAAGGAGAATTATTAACATCTAAGACATCACCCCCACAACACACTGCTGTGTGGGAAAGAACTTCACAAGGGAAGAATCAATAAAATGGTAGGAAATTGTGGACAAAGTGGATTCAAATAACCCATCAGATATTCCCCAGAAAATTATACAGCCAGAGGCTGTATTAAAACACCTCCATTCTCAGAGAAGATTAATCTCTGGATTAGCACCCAGGCCATGTTGCCAGGGAATAAGAATATTGAGTACACACAGCAGGGGCAGAAGCCAAATGCCTTCATGCAAATAATTATTCTTCTATGGGGATTCTGCAGTTATTTTTTTATCCCTGAGAACTGTGGATTAAGGCACCATTATTGTGGTTTATTTCAAGGAAGAAAAACTCCAAGAAGAGAAAGATTGGGTAGAAGTCCTAAACATCAATGTAGAGATGTTCATGTTGGTCAATGGGTTTTTTATCATGGAAGTAGATTCTCTAAATTTTAAGCACTGGGGACTTGTCTCAAAAATTGGTTCTCTTTGTTACTTATTTTATTCCTATCATTCACGTAAAAATAACTTTCAATTTAACTTTCCATTTAATTAATGCTTTTAAAAGGTCTTTGAACAGGGAAATCACTGTGTGACATTGCTGAATTAATAAGTGGTTTTGGTCTAATGAACTACCATTGTTTCACACAAGGACTCCCTGATATTATTTTTTTCTTCATCATGTGGGTCTCATGTATTAGTCATATTACAGTAAAAGAAGTCCCATTAGACACTGGAGTCCTTTCATTCTAAAAAGCAAAATCCATAACTTAGAACTGTAGGTCCCATGACAAATCTAACAGGCTCAGGCAGACCTTTGCTCAAGTTGCATTTATGTCAAACCAAGGCCTACCTTTGCAGACCTGCCTGTGGGACTGAGGCCTTTGTATTCCCCACTTATTAAACAAGGCAAAGGAAAGATTAACTACAAGTCACTCTCTCTATTTCTGTTATGATTTTGGAGACAGACATTCATCAAGAACTTTACACAACTCAATCTGTCTAGGTATAAGCAAAACAACATACTTTTCTATGTAGCAAGTATGGAACTTGCAGAATGGTCATCCAAGACCCTCCAGGCAAGATTCAGAAGGTTTCTCCTGTTGTTCAGAATGGATTTATTAGCCTGATGCGTATCATTATTTTAAATAAAATCATAGGTATTGGGACTTAGGTTTTGTTGTTGATGTGCTGAAAAAAACCCTAGTAATATGATTTCACTGAATTTGAGAAACAACCATAACATACAGTAGACATAAATTCAGCATAAATAGAAGCCTTGGATCAGCTATGTAGTACAGCAAGTTATAATAAATCAATTCCTCTAGCAATTAATTTATTGAACAAACCTAAAACATATTCTTGCACCCCCACAGCATTTATTGGCTTCCTTTGCACTCAATTGTTTCACTTCAGGTAGTATCCAAAATAAATTATTAAAATATCAAATATAAAATAGTGACAACTCCACTAGGGAACATAACTCAAATCCAGAAGAATTATGAGGACACATCCCAAGCTGTGACATCTAAAAGAAAGGTTTGGTAAACTGCCAAGATTTTTACTAAAAAGGTTTTGTACAATTCTGTCTCCCCTTGCACATTTGTTAAGAATAAAGCAACAGTAACTACAATTGCAACTAATTATGCATAAAATACCAATTGTACAGCCCTACTGAAAGATATGAGCAATTTTTTTATAAGTGGTATAGATAAAAAAAATAGTATTTAAAAACTCACAGAAATATAAACTGAGTGTCAGCAGATTAAAACCTAATCTGCCTGTAGGCTCAAGATATGCAATGTGAAACCAGAAGCCCAGTCTTGGGCCTTGGACACAACGTACCATTTGTAGCACTGTGGTTTAGCTGGAACAGGAGCTATCAGAGACAGCCTGCCCCTCTCCTTACCAGAAAAGGGGGACATCCTAGCTGCTCCCCTACCTTTCCCACCAAGTGGGGGGAAAGCTAGCTGTGAGCAACTGAGTTCACTAATCATCTCCCTTAGAGAAGCCAATGAACTCTCTTATAAGACCACCAAATGAACTACTAAGAAAACAGGCAAGTTTCCAATGCAAATCTTCCTGTGCTTTGTCAAAAGTATGTCAAAACAGAACTATATATTTTTTGGATTTTAATTTCTCATTATTTTATAATAAAAGTCTGTTATGCTGAAAATTCCCCAACCAGCTATACTTAGAATGAGACGTTCCTAAAGACAGATCATTCCACAGCTGTCTTCTGCAGGCCTTTTCATACATTTACCTGAAGCATCTGGTCCTAACCACTGTAAGCAAAAGGACCTCAGCATCAAGAGCCCCCAAGTGTGACATGCTATGGCAATTCTTACGTCCCTAAGCAACTTTCAGAGGAAAACTTTCAAATAACTGAGACATTAGAGAGAGAAATAGTAACAGTATATTTCTATAAGACCTTGCAATTATTAATTGGCTTCACTTTTAATTAGTTAATGATCCAATTCAGCTGTGATCAAAGCACAACAGCTAGATAATTTATGATAGAAAATTGAGTTAATTTACTTAGATATGATACTACTTGCCTAATTACTTTATTTCAATGGAGTTTCAATTAATTATTAGGTTATTTTACCCATTAGACTAACACAATGTTTGCAGGCAATTAACATGTCACTCCTGGTGAAAACAGCACATATTTTTTTTTTTTCCTGAGGATGTCTTTAAGATTTATATTACTTAGATAACATAAAATGTTATGGAAAAACTAATTAAATCCTGATGTCCAAATGAAGTACCTTTTATTTTAATTTATAGGGTGCATGTGTTCCATTTTTCTGGATGCTCAGAGGACATCTATTCTCTGATGCATCTGATTTTTAGTTCAATACTCTGTGAATTTGATTGCTGGAAGATTTCCAAGACTGGATCTCCTTGTTATCCAATGGCTTAGAATAAGGACAAAATCTACAGTTTTGATTAGTACAAAAGGAAGAAAGATATATAGAAACTTCACTTAATTATCAAAGATTCTTTTTCAACCATCCGCTCTACATGATATTCCTCATCAGACCAAAAAAAAAAAAAAAA
>JAGPOW010000229.1:4232967-4243614 GCA_030014935.1 Caiman crocodilus
CATGATCTTGACAGTTCTTCCTTAATTTGACTCTTCTATCTCTCAGTGGGGGTGAAAGCTAGCTCTTTTGATAAGATATTGTTTGTGTGGCCTTAGAAAAGGAGCTCCAAATATTGTTCTGAATTGCTAATAATTAGCAAAGGACTAAAAAAAACACTAGATTATAACTCTGGTACAGATGTATGGCATTCAGGCTAAGTACAGATATTCAAAAAGCCCAAGGTTAAACCAATTCAATCTAGCCAGGTTTCTTGAAACGATGCAGATTGAACTGGAGAGAACATTCACTCTTGGGGGAAGGCGAAGGCATGCAGACACTCTCACTGACCAGACCAGAAGGCAGGTGGGGGCACTCTTGCATTCTTCCTAGCAGGGCTTCTTTCCCCAGTCCCACCACACCCCCTCCTCCCACCAGTGACTCCATCAGCAGTGGATTGACACCCCTTCTCTCCCCCCATGAGCTGTTCTTTCTCAGATGTTGTCCTGGATACCCCCTCCCCTCTGGCACTACTCAGCTCAGCTGACAGCCTGACTGGCTCTCAGCTCTGGTCTTCCTTGCTGTTGTAGGCTGAACCTGGCAGGGTAGTGGGAAGGATGGGGGAGTGCAGGCTGCCCCCAGATGTGCTTGCTCAGATTTGGGTGCCTAGGGCTTGGACCAAAGGCTGGAAGCTTCATCCTTCCTGCCCCCTGCTTCTGCCCAGCTTGCCTGACAAGCAGGCAGGAGCCAGGGCTCAGAGCTATACCAGGACCATCAGCTGATCTACTCGGTGCCCAAAGGGGTAGGGGGAGGAGGCTGCCATGTTAAACCTGAGCAAGCACAGCTGGGGGAAGCCTGCACTCCTCTACCCTTCCCTGTTCCCTGTCAGGCTCAACTAACACAGGCTGTCACCCAAACTCAGCAGCATCAGGGGCTGGGGAACAGCAGCCCACACCCCATGGCCTAACACCATCCCCACCCCAACTCAAGCAAGCACAACTGGGGAGGCATGAATGGGGGGGCACCTCTGTTTCCCTCACCCCCACACTACCTCTGGCAGGTACAGGCAGGACACAGGGCTAGTGAGCAGAGACTTTGTTGCCTTAGCAATGAGACAGCCCAGGGGGTGGGGCCAGTCTGGCTCCATTGAACAGACTGCATGGTCTTGCAAAGGATCTTGGGATAGTAGAGGACAGAAAGCTAACATGAGTCAGGTGGGACATATTAATAGACATTTTAAATACATGGGACTATTTAAAATGGGACAGAAATTCAATATACCAGCTTAACCTAAATCAGTTATGTCTGGTACTACATCCATCCAGGTTTATCTTAAACTGATTTCAGCTATTTTGAAACTGGCTTATGTGCACTGAGCTTCTGTTCTATTACAAGTTTAAATTGGTTTCTGATCACTTAAACCAGTTTATATTTAGTGTCTGTTCCTGGGTTTGTTATAAAATAGGACCCTAAACACAGCTGGAACACATCTGAGATGAGTTACAAGAAAGAAAACCAAAACTTAAATCAGCATCTTAGATGACCCCTGGATGGGGCCCAGTTCTGACTTTGTATTAAGTTTTAAAGATATTAAGAAAACTGAACAGATTGAATTTTCTTTAATGTAAACTAAATTTTAGGTAGTATTGGTCGTTGGCAGAGATAGTTTTGTGTATTACTGTAAATACTGAAGATTAATATGGCAGAGTAGATGACAGGGTAAAAATTCAATCTTTAGAGCTAAGATTTTTGGAAAGAATAAATCAATTGCTAGTAATAAAATGATTTCCTAGGACTATATTAAAAAGCAAAGTGTACAATGCTTAACACTTGAAGGGTTAAAAAACCCTCTAAGCATTGAGGCAGTCCCAAACCTTTGCAAAAACTTATCCATAGAGTTATTTTCATCTTTCTAGTCCTTAAAAAAACAGTTAATTTTCCATGAAGTCAGCGATAAGCACATTGGAAACAAAAGCAAAAAGAGCAACTCACTAATGCCCTAGAAAGTTGTGTGTTCTTGATTAGCAGAGATGCATCTCATTTCATACAAATGTCATCCTTTCTGAGTATGAAAGACCTACCCTTGACTTATGCAGGGAATATTCTTCACTATATGATTACCTTTGACATGTGTTGTTCTGATTATACTAAAGGCTTAGAAACTGAAAAAATAGACCATGTGTAGATAAAACAAGGGGCATGACACTTTAAAGCAGGTTAAATGTTTTTGCACCTCACTAATGGTGTTGGTGTTTGAATGCATCAGTGGTGTATTGTGCAGTAATTCCAGCCACTGTAGAAAATTTGGTGGTGTAATACACCTTAAGTGACTTGACTTAAGTGAGTTTTAGTTTGCTGTACTACAGCCACAGAGCAAAGCACCAGGTCCCATACAACTCAGGGGCTCTGCAGGAAGCCCACACAGGCAGGCTGGCAGCAGCCCAGGAAGGCAAGCTGTACCCAAGGAAAAAAAAAAAAAGTGACAAGGCTGATATCCACCTCCCTTCCCCCACCAAGCCTGCCTGCCTGTGCTGTGTAGGGGCCTGGTGTTCCCTCCTTGGCTGCAGTGCCCCCAGGACCACCTGAACTGGGTGCCTGTGGGCAGGTGCTGCCTTAGGGGTTGGGGGCACCACTGCCATGGAGGGAAGCACCAGCCCCCCCACCCCCCCCCAGCCAGGGAATAACTCCACTCGCTGGCAGCTTGCCCTCCCCTCCCCACCACCAGAAAGGCAAATAAGTTCAGGTATGTGCACAACATGGAGGTTTAAAGGGTCATAAATTGAAGTAGTGTTTTTAAAAACCCACCGCTTCAATTTAAGGTCCTTGCTTTATCTACATACACACATACATAGATATAGGCCTTGTTTGCTGAAAGCAGCCTGAGTTCAGCACAAATTTCAGTGGGGTTTTCCATGGACAAAAATCGGTCTCTGTCATGTCCCCAATTATAGAACTCTTTTGCAGTATTAAAGGTCTGCTCAGACATACTTGACAAGGCACCAAACAAACCACTTTCCATAATGTAATATAAAGGCAAGTAACATTAGACTAAAAGAATGACAGACTTTCAAAGGGAAACCATGAGACCTCCTTACAAAAAAAATACTTAAGACTGTTAGTACCTAACTAATATCAATTGATGAATTTCTTCCAGCCATTTTGTGCTATTATGTCTATTTTCATATTAAAATATACATTTATATTAACATATAGGTAATACTAAAAGTTGATAAAAAAATGCATATTTGATGTCTGTAGTAAAACTACAACATTTTAAAAATAAACCTCTATTCTGTTGTATGTCATTATAAAAACTAAGAAAAGTTATCAAAATATAACAGAAGGAGATGACTGGGTAAAAGTATATATGATAACAGTCTGTAATATCCCAGAAGAAGAAACCTGCAAATATAAGATTAAATTTCTTTTACCTTTTTTTCTAAATTAAGAAGTATGTAAAGGTAGCATAAGAGAAAAGTAACTAGTCCCAGTGTTTGCTTTAACAGACTTTCTTATATCTGCTTCCCTCCCCCACTTCTGTTATTTAAACTTCCCTGCTTCTGGTTTGTTGGGTTTTTTTATAGAGGAAACTGTGTCTGTTTAAAGAGAAAATTCAAAATGGCAGACAGGATACTTATTAAATAAACCCCTCCCTGGGGAAAGAATTAAGTTAATTAGGGGTTAGGCAGAGCAAGGTTTCCTGATATATACCTTTATCTCTGCAAGTTGGCAGTTTGAATAAGCTATGAAATTGGAGACAGCTAAAAAGGCCCAAAGGCTCACCTGCTCTAATTATTAAAATTGCATAGCCTTTTATATATCTTCCTTTTATCTGCAGGCTGCAGCTCTTTTTATTTAGTCACTCTTGCTTTGCAAACAGGGTTCTGTTATAAACTTTGGATATTTTGTGCCTATTGTAGTGGTGTGTGAGAAATTATTAGTTCAACCAAAAAAGACTGAAACTAGTACAAGAATTATAAGATGGGTAGAAACTGGCTAAATGGGAGATGACAATGAGATACCTGAAAGAGAAAACATTGGACTAGAAGGGAGTTGCTAATGCAGTGCCTGAAGGAACACTTTGGTGACTACTCCTATTCAATGTTTTAATTACTAAGTAACATAAAAATTGGATGGTGGCAATGCAATTTGCAGATTATGCATATTTAGGAGGCATTGTCAATGCATACTATGTCATACAGGAAGAACTAGGAAGACCTTGAGGACTGGATAGGAGTCCTGAGTACAGGTCTCCATTCCTAGGATTATTTCTGGTTTTGTTCATTGACTCCCCAAAGTAAAATGCATAAATAATTCTGAGTGTCAAGCAGAAGCTGACTCAATTTACTTACTAACCTGCACTGTCAAATCCTTTCTTGTATTCTCTCTTTGTGACCCCATGAATATTATAGTCTTTTATTCACAGTATAGATAGAGTGTGTTTTCATTACAGTTTAGTCTGAAAGGCAGGAGATGTAGGTTTTGAACATAGGTTTCACCACTCCCTAGGCACATATTCTGACCACTAAGCTACTATGGAGCAAACAGGTGGTAATAGTGACACCACAATCACAGTGCTAAAAACAGATCAACTACAACTACAGTTTCTGCAGGGCTTTAACTTCCTAGAGTGCATTATGTATTTTCTGAGCATGCCTACAAGATCAGGCCCCTGAAATGTCTTCAGAAACTAGGTGGAACAGTCCCTAGAGTCTGATGTGGCTCAGGCAGGAGATAGTGAGACAACCCTCTAGAAGAGGTAGTCCCATGCATTCACAAGGACAAAATTACAGGTATCTAGTGAATTTTCAGGCCAAATTAAGAGGCATCTACTGGGTATTGAGTACTTCCAGAGTTAGGCAGCCACTGGCTGGTTCAATTTTGGTTACCAATTTGGGACTTAATAGCTTAAGTCTTTTTTACGGATGTTTCCACCAAATGAAGTTAGTGATCAGGGTGAACAGGAATCTCCACATGGGGAGAAAAGACAGTGGTATGGGAATTTTAGAGTAACTCAGAATGTCCCCAGCACTGGTGCATTACTGTATTGGTTCCTATGCCTCCCCTGACTCCCACATCTATAGGCACCTATACACAAGCAGCAAGGCTGCTCTGACATGCTGTATTACAATGTATTGGAACAAATTCGATTAACAGAGTCTGCTGAAGCATGGTAATTACTGTGCTCCAGCAGACTCCAGCATCTCGCGTATCAGCATCCCCACGCTGAAAAATGGTGGTGGGGTGCTCATTAAATGAGCTGTAGTTAAAGATCCCTCATCACCATTTTTCAGTGTGGGGACCTGATACATGAAACACTCTGGGCATTTTAATTAGAGGGGCTCTCAGAGACACTCTAATTAAAGCACCCCTCCCTCCAGTCCTGGAACATGTGTATAAACGCCATATATAACTAGCATATATCCTTTCCAAGCTGCTGTAATGGACTCCTGTGGCTGTTAATAGCCACAGCATATTAAAGAAACTTCAAGCATGCTCATATTAGAACAAGAGACCAATGTAATACAGCCCTAGGTTTTAAAGAGTGTGAAGTAACTTAAAGCAATCTTTACATATCTCCCCTTAATTAAGTAAAGCACTCTTCAGTTAATCCTTGAGTCTCACCTAGATTCCCCAAGGAATGTTTAAATTCAGTATCTACTAGAGAAGATAACACTAATTAGACCTGAATAAGATGAAAGTGTGGGAATGCAGTTTAAAGTTGCAACAAGTTTGAGATTTGAACCTCCACAGTACCAAGGACAGGCTCTGGATTTAGCGCCGTCATTTTTCTCAGTTTTTATTGCTGCTTGTGAATGGGCTACAGCATCATTTAAACCTTTGGATTTTTTGTGCTGTTTTTTGGAAAAAATTGTTGTTGTCTACATATTTAGACTTTAAAGGAGAGAAGTAGTTAACTATGTTAGTTTGAAATTGGACAGAAGTCAAGGTAGATTTGCACCTTAGGGTGCAAACAAACATTTATGGGTCCTGATTTAGGTTAAGGTAGCTTAAAGTAAGCCACCTTAACCTAAACCAGGAGCAGCTTCCCTCTACGGTAGTGGCACCCCTTAGGACCATCCAGGCAAGGTGTTAGTGGATGGGTGCCACCTTGCAGGTGCTACCACCATGGAGGGAAGGTCCAGGGTCCCCTGAAGCTCAGGGACTGCTTGGCCCACTGGCAGCTTGCCTCCTGGTTGCAGGACAGGCAGGTATGCTCTAGGGGGATAAATTATTGGGCCCCTTCCTGCTTTTTTTCTGGTAGTGCCTACCCACAGCAGTGGGGGCTGAGGGAAGAGGTGGGTGAGCTGATGGGGGGGCCATCACAGTGACATGATAGAAGTCCCTAAATTGAAAGGGTGGGTTTTTAATTGCAGCAATTAAAACCCACAGATTAAAAACCCACTGTTTCAATTTGAGAACTAAACTCCCATCACTTGTACAGGCAGCCCAGGTGTGCAGGCATTCACAGGTCTTAAATCTCCCCAAAATGGAGTATTTACTATCTTTTTAACATCAGGTGTCATTAATATGGTCAGATACCAGATGATGAGCACAGCTGGCAACAAAGATAGGGTAAGAGAAGCACTGTAGGGTGAAAGAATAGGCTAGGGATTATTTAGAGAATATGCGTGTTTTCAAATAGGCAAAGCCAAATAGTATGCACCCTAGATTACTGGAAAGAATTGGCTGAAGTAATTTCAGAGCAATTGGCTAGTCTCTTTGACAATTCATGGAGGTGGAGTGGGGATGTTAAATGACTGCAAAAGGGCAAATGTAGCATCCATCTTTAAGAAAAGGATGAAGAAAATCTTGGGAATTATAAACTAGTCAATCTGACCCTGATATCTGAAAAGATTATGGAGTCAGTCATCAAGGAATCTATTTCTAACAACCTGGAAGGAGAACAAGGTTATCAGGAATAGGCAGCATGGATTTGTCAAAAGCAAGCCATACATATCCAACCTGATTTCCTTCTATGATAAAGTTATATACTCTGTGGATGCAATATACCTCGATTTTACCAAGGCCTTTGACACTGTTAATATTCTCTGTTTAGGGTAAGGTTGATCACATATTTCAGGCCAGGAAGGATCTGTACCCCAGGATCAGATTGATGCAGACTGGGGGGGGAGTGTTTTCTTCCTCTGTAGCAGGGGGGTGAATCCCTATTCCTTGAATTCCTCAAGCATATTTTAGTAGCCTTTACAACAGTAGGACATTGGTCACTGTGGTCCCCCTGCTTTACTTGTGGCAAGTACGGATGTCATGTTGTTGTGTAAGGGCCAACCATGTAGTTCTTCTAATAGGTTAGAAAATAAATGTGTATAGGATGGCCAGGATAAATATAACCCTGCCTTATGCAGGGGACTAGACTGTAAGGTAGATACATAACAGGTTGGATCATGGTCAAAGACTAGTCATCAGTGGCTTGATGTCTAATTGGGAGTAGGTAAGTCTGGCTCACCAGGGGACTGTCTTAGATTCAGTGTAATTTAATACCTTCATTAATGATTTGGAAGGTGAGATTGAGTGTCCATTTAGGAAATTTGTAGATGACTAAATTGGTCAGAATTTCAGAGATTCTGGAAGATATTGTTAAGATTTAGAACAACCTAGATAAACTAGAGAAATGCTCAGAAGTTCATTGAATGAAATCCACTGAGGACAAGTGCACTCTGGAAATAACAACTGCATGCACAAATAAAAACTGGGAAATAGCTGAGAGTTATATTGGACTACAACAGATTGTCAACTTGCATAACACAGGTTTATTTTCACTGGGTGAATGTGCCCCACAGGACACTATAAACCATAAATCATCAAATGCTAAGTGCAAAACAATAAAGGGTTAACCAAACCTTGTGGTCATTTCCCAGGCTCCAAGGGAGCTTCATGCTAACTCCTCTAGCTTTGCACCCTTTCCTCTCTCCCCCAACTCCCTTCTCTGCGAGCTTTTAACTTCCCAGGGATAGCTAATTGCTCTCATCAGCTGGCCCAGTCCACCTAGGTAAGCATATGATCTCTTTCTCATAACCTGCAGCTGGGCTGTACCCCTAAGCCATGCACCCCATTACATGGATCATAAAATGAATATGAGCCAAGAGTGTGCTCCAGTTGTGAAAAAGCCAATTGCATAATGGGATCTTTTAACAGGGGTGTCACTTTTAAATCAAGGAAAGTGACCTTCAGCTCTCTTTGGTGCTGATGAGGCCTCATTTGTGTCCAGTTCTGGGCACCACACTTCAAGAAAGATGTAGACAAATTGGAATCCAGAGGAGAGCAATGAAAATTATTAGAAGTCTCGGAAAATGATTTAAGAAGAAATGTTGAAAGAACTGTGATTATTTAGTCTGGAGGAGAAAAGACTGAGGGAGATTTTATAACAATCTTGAAATACCTGAAGGGTAGTTATAAAACAGATGGTGATAGGATCTTGTCTTGTGGCTGCCAGGGACAGAACAAGGAGCAATGGTCTTAAATTTCAACAAGGGAAATTTAGGTTGGATATTAAGAACTTTCTCACTATGAAGGGAGTTAAGCATTAGAACAGATGACCTAGAGAAACTATGGAAACTCTACCCCTGAAGTTATTAAGAGTTTCTCTCATAGGTCAGACAAATATTTATCTAGGATGGTTTAGACAGGGGTGATCCTGCCTTAAATAGGGGGTTGGAATAGATGACCCCCTGAAGTCCCTTCCAACCCTACTTTTCTAAAATTCTGTGATAACGTCTAAACTTCTATTTACTTCAGTGAGAATCTGTGAGCGTGTTTTCTTATAATCTGGGTTCAGAGATTATGTTCTAGTCTTTCTGTTGTAGCCCTAAACTATGTTCAATTAATGAAAACTTCAAGAATGGTAGTATCCCAGGTCCTGCCTAAAGAAGGAAGGAAGTGGCCACTTAGAAAGAATGTAAATTTACAGGGCACTTGCTATTCTATACTAAAAGTACTTATGGTGCACTGATGCTTGTATAGATGCCACCCAGGAGCACATTTGCTCCTGGTCAGCCCTGCCACTAGAAGGCAACCTGACCTCAATCCTAGGGTCCCAGGGCTGACAGCCTGTCCTGCCTAAAGGCGGTCCTACCTTTATGGCAGCCCCAGCCACAGACACTTTAAAAGCCTGCAAGAATTTTGAGCTCTTGTGCAGAATAGCAGGGAGCTTTGGCCTCTGCACAAGCCGCAGGCTACCTGTATCAGCCTGTCTGAACCCTGACACCACTGCCTGGCATCGTAGTGCTGCACAGCTGCCAGGCCTGCACCATCCAGCCCTGCAAGTTGCTCTCAGTTCCTGCCAGGTCTGCCAGCTCCTGGGTCCAGCTGCAGCATCCTCCTGGCCACCAGGGCCAGCTGCCCACAGCCAGCCTCCAACAACCTGCCCAGAGCCTGCAGGTGCCAGGCCCAGAGCTACAAGGAGACCTGGAAAGCCAGTGAAGGAGCCCTACTGACCTCATCACTGATGCCATTCACAGCAACCTGGAGCCCCACCTGGTCACAAAAGGAGACTGGTGACTTTGTGGCACTGTGGGGAAAGGTGGAGGAGCAGCATTAGGTCACAAGTGGTGGGTACTCCATTGATGAGGGGCTGTCAGGCCAGCTGCAGGAGTGTGGGCATGACTAGCCAGCATGGCAGTGCCATTTAAAGGTAAAGGCCTTGCAGGCATAGTGAGTCACCATCATCAGCTACAATCATTGGTCAGGGAATGCTTGCAAGACCATGCCCTTTATGCAGTAGCTGACTGAGATCCTTGTGCCCTGGGACACAGGCCACAGCATGCTGTGTAAAGCAGCATGGGTGGCTGCCCTAGCTGCCACTCCACTCTGGCATCCACAGTGATGTGTTAATGGAGGAGGGCCCTCAGGGTGCCAGCCATGAGGCATGGTTGGCCATGTCACTGCAGGCTGCCAGTAGTGCCAGCTTATCCCAGGGTGGGGGCAGGGGAAGCAGAATGCCTAGGTGCCTGAATGTCATGTTCAACCATCTGAGGACTCTACCAGGATCTGCATGTCATTGCCACCAGCTAGAACCAACCAAAGCCACCAGGCACACCAGCCCCACCCCCAGGCTAAACGCTGCACTGGGGTAAGGGCCCTCAGCACTGCTTCCAGCCCCAGCCCCTACTAGTAGCCCCCTCTCCCCACTCAGGACAGCCAGTTCCTGAAGAACTGGAACAACCCTGTTCCTTCAGGGTTCTCTTCATGCAATTTCCTCCCCTAGACCAATGCTGGCAGCCTCCTCGGTGTCTCTTTAAATCCCCACTCTGACCAGCTGCTTTTGCCATGGCAGCATCTCATTTGCTGCCTTCCTGACTCTCACAGCTGATCAGGCCAATTACCTTCCGGGTCTTCCAAATGGTTCCTTCCCTGCCCAAGTTTGCTGCACCTCCTCTCTCCTCCTACACTTGCTCCAGTGAGTTCTTCTTTTTCCTTTCTTCCTTGGAGTTTCGTGGCAGGGCAGGCTTACTCCCCTGTCACACAGGGACACCAATGACACTCCAGGATGTCATTGCTGGGACCACCCTCATCCACCTGGCCTTCCAGCCCCGCCACCTCTGGGCCTACTGGGCCAACCAGGACTGGTTGTTGCATGTCATCCAGCTGGAGGCATTCCAGATGACTTTGGACAGCTTCCAGGACCTCGTGCAGCAGCTTCAGCTTCACCC
>JAGPOW010000229.1:4268389-4282567 GCA_030014935.1 Caiman crocodilus
AAAAAAAAAATACTGAGGGGAAACCAGCATGGGTTCATAGCAGATAGATCATGCCTGACTAATCTAGTCTCTTTTTATGACCAGGTTACAAAATACCTGGATGCAGGAGTAGGGGTTGACATTGTGTACTTAGACTTCAGGAAGGCCTTTGATATGGTATCCCACCCCATACTGGTGAACAAGTTAAGAGGCTGTGACTTGGATGAATACACAGTCCAGTGGGTGGCAAATTGGCTAGAGGGTCATACCCAGAGAGTGGTGGTGGATTGGTCGGTATTGACCTGGAAGGGTGTGGGCAGTTCAGTCATGCACGGCTTGGTCCTTGGACCGATACTCTTCAATCTCTTCATCAGTGACTTGGACAAGGGAGTGAAGTGTTCTCTGTCCAAGTCTGTGGATGATACAAAACTGTGGGGAGAAGTGGACACACAGGAGGGCAGAGAACAACTACAAGCAGACCTGGACAGGTTGAATAAATGAGCAGAGAATGCAATTTAACAAGGAGAAATGCAAAGTGCTGCATCTAGGGAGGAAAAATGTCCAGCACACCTACTGCCTAGGAGATGAACTGCTTGGTAGCATGGAAGTGGAAAGGGATCTTGGAGTCGTAGTGGACTTCAAGATGAACATGTGTCATCAGTGTGATGAAACCATCAGCAAAACTAACTGCACTTTATCATGCATCAGCAGATGCATGACAAACAGAGCCAAGGAGGTGATACTTCTCTATTGGGCACTGGTCAGACCGCAGTTGGAATACTGCGTGCAGTTTTGGGTGCCACACTTCAAGAGGGATGTGGATAGCCTGGAGAGGGTCTGGAGAAAGGCCACTCATATGGTTAAGTGCTTGCAGGCCAAGCCCTATGAGAAGAGACTAGGGCACCTGGACCTCTTCAGACTTCGGAAGAGAAGGTTGAGAGGTGATCTTGTGAATGCCTATAAATTCATCATGAGGATGCAGAGGGGGATTGGTGAGGCTCTACTCAACAAGGCACCCCTGGGGGTCACAAGGAATAATGGTCATAAGCTAGCAGAGAGCAGATTTAGACTGGACATTAGGAAGAACTTCTTTACAGTTAGAGTAGCCAAAATCTGGAATGGGCTCCCAAGGGAGGTGGTTCTCTCCTCTATCCTGGGGGTCTTCAAGAGGAGGTTAGATGGGCATCTGGCTGGGGTCAGCTGAACCCATCATGCTTTCCTGCCTATGCAGGGGGTTGGACTCAATGATCTATTGAGGTCCCTTCTGAACCTAACATCTATGAATCTATAAGCCCACTGGGGGATGGATGGATAGCCACCAATGCAAGCCCACGAGGCAACAAGTGCATAACTAGCAGATTAAGGCACCCAAGGGAATCCACTCCTACCATAGCCCTGGAACGCTGTTTGCCTGGGAGCACAAGGAAGCCTAGGGCTTCCAATGGGACACTTACATGACTGTATAACAATGCCAGGAGCTTGGGGAACAAACAGGAGGAACTGATCCTCCTGCTAATCAAGAAAGACTATGATCTCATAGGGATAACGGAGACCTGGTGGAACTCCACCTATAACTGGGCCACAGGTATAGATGGCTATTAGGGCTGTGCAAGTCTTTGGACAGAGCTTCGGATCTAGAGAAACTTTGGATGTTTCAGCATCTGATACAGCATGTCTAGATTGAAGCACTGGCTTTGTTAGGCTTTCTGAAGTGGTTCAGAGCTTCTGAAGCACTTCGGAAAAGCTTCAGAGCCTCTTCGGAGATCTGGCCATAGGGTATAATGGGGAATCGATGAAATATCTATGACTGTTGTTTTTTATCTGATTTGGATGAAATGTGCAGGGATGGTTGCCTCTGCTGAGAGCATTAAGCCTGCCAAGATTCAAGAAGATTGGTGCAAGGGTCCAGGGGGAACTGCAGCTTAAGATGCTGATACAGATGACCCTGTGTGTATTAAGGCACAGTGGGCTGAAAACTTCAGGGGTGGTGGCCCATGCTCAGGCCACAAAGCCTGTCAAGTTTCAAGGAGATCATTACAGGGGTTGGGGGGAACTGCACGTGAAGCTGCGGACAAGCAAAACTCATGACATGGGTGACACTGTGCGTGTTAAGGCGCAGCAGGGTGACAGCTGCAGGGATGGTAGCCCTTGCTGAGGCCACGATGCCTGCCAGTTGTCGAGGAGATAGGGTAGAGGGATTCTGGGGCCCTGCACCTCTAGCTGCTCACAGGCAAAACTCGTGACATGGGTGCTTGCACAACTGTGTCTGTCTTGGGGTTGGGTGGGGATGGAAGGCCTGGCTGCAGACCTGGCCGCTAAGCTACTGTGTTACCAGTTACCAATCAATCATGATTCACTCAGGACCAGATCAATACACAGTTGCTAGCTAATGCAATCAGTTAATTAGCAACAATTAACACCTACAAAACAACAGACTAAGGAGAGGAAAGACTCAATACAGACAATCAACTGCCCAAGACAGAGACAATCAGTTACACAAGCACCCATATCATGACCCCCCCAAACCCTGCACTTATCTCCTTGAAACTTGGAAAACTTTGCGGTCTCAGCAGGGGCCACTACCCCTGTAGTTTTCAGCCCACTGTAGTGTAACACGTACACGTGATATGAAGTTTGCTTTCAAGAATTTGGGGTGCAGTTACCCCCAAACCCCTGCACCTATCTCCTTGAAACGTGGCAGGTTTTGTGACCTCAGCAGGGGCTACCACCTTGCAAGTTTTATCCAAATCAGACAAAAAACCAACAACGTTATAGATATTTCATTGATTCCCCATTATACCCTATGGTCAGATCTCCGAGGCGGCTCCGAAGCTTCGGAGCCACTTTGGCTGGATCAAAGTGGAAATCCAGTCTGGAGCTCTGGATTGGATCCCCGGTGTCCAAAGCAGCCAGATCCAAAGCCCGATTGAATAGCTGCCTACTTGCACAGGCCTAATGGCTATGTCCTGTACAGGAGAAATCATGCAGATAAAAGGGGTTGGGGTGTAGTTCTCTATGTCAAGAAAAGCTACACATCCCTGCAAATTAACATCGGCATGCAGAGAGGATGACTGGAGTCCTTCTGGGTTAAAATGCATGGGGAACATGTCACAGGGGACACCATAGTAGAAGTCTACTACAGACCTCCTAACCAGAACTTAGAACTGGACCAGGAATTTTCCAGGGTACTGGCTGAGGCTGTGCATGGTTGTCATGGGAGACTTTAACTACCCGGATATCTCATGGGAAGAGCACTTGGCCAAATCCGATCAGTTGCAGAGCTTCTGTACATGTGTGGATGAGCTCTACCTGACTCAAGAAGCGTATGGGCCAACAAGAGGTAAATATTGCTGGACCTGGTATTGGTCAAAGGGGATGATCTAATCAGTGATCTAAGAATCTATGGAAAGCTAGGTGATAGTGACCATGAGCTGATCACCTTTACTATCCATCGCAAAGCTGGCAAGTCAGCCAGCAATGCAGAAATCATTTACTTTAGGAAAGTTGACTTTGACAAGCTCAGGAGGCTCATTGTCGAGGCCCTAAGAGACCATGACTTGACAGGAAGAGTCCAAGGAGTGGTTGCTTCTCAAGGGAATGATCCTGACAGCATAAGGGTTGTCCATCCCATCTCGGAGGAAGGGTAGCAAAAGGGCACAGCAACCCCCTTGGATCAGCAGGGAACTTGAGAACCTCCTACACCTAAAAAGAGAGACTTATAAAGAATGGAAGGCTGGAATCACCACCAAGGAGAAGTACTTAGCAGTGGTCTGTGTCTGCAGGGAACGGACTAGGAAAGCCAAGGCTGCAACCAAACTCCATCTGGCTTCACATATCAAAGGTAATAAAAGTCCTTTCTCAGATATGTAGGGAGTTGGAAAAAAAGCAAGGACCCCCTGCTGAACCAAATGGGAAAACTGATAACCAACACCCAGGAAAAAGCCAACTTGTTTAACGGGTACTTTGTGTTGGTCTTTCATCAGCCTGAAGGGAGCACCCTGCCTAGCATGATGCAGGACAGCCAAGGTGAGGGCGTATTTATACCCAGCATCAGTGTAGACCTTGTAAAGGAACACCTTGAGAGGCTGGACACCTTTAAGTCAGCTGGTCCTGACAGATTATACCCTAGAGTATTCAATGACCTGCCAGGTGTCAAGCCCAACCTTTGGCAAAAATTTGTGGTGCTCAGGTGAAATGCCTGAAGACTGGAAGAAGGCCAATATGGTACCCATCTTCAAGAAAGGGTAGAAAGTAGATCCTGGGAATTACAGGCCAATCAGCTTGACCTCAGTCCCCGGTAAGATTCTGAAGTAAATTATCAAAGAGACCCCTCTTGATAAGCTGGCTGATGGCAACAGCCTGAGGGACAGCCAGCATGGGTTTTTCGTGGGTAGTTCTTGTCCGACCAGTTGCATCTCCTTCTATGATCAGGTGACATATCACCTGGACTGGGGAGAAGAGATTGACATCATACATCTGGACTTAAAAAAAGCCTTTGATCTGGTGTCCCATGATCTCCTCATGGAAAAATTGGCCAGCTGTGGCCTTGACTACACCACAGTCCAACGGCTGGAAAATTGGCTCTGAGGTCAGACCCAGAGAGTAGTAGTCAATGGAAGTGAATCATTATGGTGCTCCATGACCAGTGGCATCCCTCAAGGCTCTGTCCTTGGACTGGTTCTCTTTAACATCTTTATCAACAATGTAGACATTGGTGTCAGAAGTGCATTGGCCAACGTCGCCAATGACACTAAACTTTGGGGCATAGTGTCCACACCTGAGGATAGGCTAGTGAACCAGGCTGACTTGGATAAGCTTAGTAAGTGCACAAATGATGTTCAATTCTGAAAACTGCAAGGTATTCCACCTCGGAGGGGGGGAACCCCCCCACAGCATGCTGATAGGCTTGACAGTGCTATGCTCACTAGCATCATGCCTCAAAGAGACTTGGGGGTCATGACTGACCACAGGATGAACATGAGCCACGAATGCAATGTCATAGCTGGTAAAGCAAACAGAACTCTGGCTTGCATCCATAGATGCTTTTCAAGTAAATCTCAGGAAGCATCCTCTCACTGTATTCGGCCTTGGTGAGGCTGCAGATGGAGTACTGCATCCAATTCTGGGCTCCATAATTCAAGAAGGATGTAGAGAAGCTTGAGTGAGTCCAGAGGAGAGCCATGTGCATGATTGGAGGGCAAGAGAATAGGCCTTTTGAAGAGAGGCTGAGAGCCATGGGACTCTTCAGCTTGGAAAAGTGCAGACTCAGGGGTGACCTGGTGGGGTGTACATAAGGGGTGTGCATCAGGATCTGGGGGAACGTCTGCTCACCAGGGCACCTGAGGGATAACAAGGACCAATGGTCATAAACTCCTACAAGATCATTTTAAGCTGGATATAATGAAAAACTTCTTTACTGTCCAAGCCCTCAAGGCCTGAAATAGATTCCCTTCAGAAGTGGTGCAGGCACCTCCCCTCAACTCATTCAAGAAACATTTGGATGCTTATCTTGCTAGGACCTTGACCCTAGCTGACTTCCTGCCCCTGAGGCAGGGGGCAGGACTTGATGATCTTCAAGGTCCCTTCCAGCCCTAACCTCTATGAAATCTATGAAAACCACCCCATCTCCATGGTGGTGCTGCCTGCACTTCTAGACGACAAGAGAGAGGAAAGGTCAATTAGATCAGGGATTCCCAGCCTTTTTCTCTCCGGAGGAACCAAAGCCACCAAGGTCTTCCTCCCATTGCCCTCACCTGAGCTGCTGTTCCTCCCTATAACCTAGAATCCTTTTCTGCTGTGTCCCAGAATCCTTTGCATTCTTTCCATAATCCCAATACAGGGCACCAAACAGAGGTCAGGAAACCTATATTTATGCCTGGCTCTGACACTGACTGGTTGCATGACCATGCGGAAGTCACTTCTGCTCTGTCACCTCAGTCTTCCTATCACAGAAATAGAATTACTAAGGCTTAGGTCCCCATGCAAAAACACTACGGTGACAGGAAGTGCAGAGGTGTTAAGTTTTTCAGTGGAGACACCTCCCTTTCCAAATACCATATTCCTCAGCAATCTGACTAGGTTGTTTATGGGCTGTGCTCACATTTGCATTCACTGCATAGAAAGGTGATAATTTCACAATTAAATAAAAGGTATTAAAAAATACCATTCCTGCACTTACGATGAAAATTCATGAATGCCATATTTCTCTGCCGATGTGTATTCAGTGAACCTAATTACAGAAACTATTTACAATGTGGAGGTTATCTTGGCATCCAGAAGGACCAGAGACATAATTTTTCTTAAAAAAAAAAAAAAAAGTTTACATTTTGTGGAATATTTAGCTGCTTTCAGAAAAAAAAAAAGTTCTGCCATCAGCCAGCCCATCTTCCTAATGGGACAGTGGAGCTCTGCATACAGAATGTCCATGTAGTGATAGAAGTTGTAATTTAAAGATGCTCCCTAACTAAGGAGACTGAGGAATTTAGTAATTGGGAGATGGTCCCTCAGGTAAGTAGCCAGTTATTCAAAGGGACCAAGGAACTTCAGAAGCTTATCAACAATACTCCAAATAAAGCTTATCATTAGTTCTTCTCATTTACATATACCTGTGCTTATTGAACCTGGTGATCACTGCAGTTCCAACCCCCATCCATGTAAAGCCAAGTAGGTGACAATGTGGTCTAGCAGATAAACAGGGGCTCCAGTAGCCAGGGCTCAAATCTTGGTTCTGCCCCTTAGCCACTCTCTGCCTCGGTTTACTCATCTGTAAAATGGGAGAAATAATACCATCCTCCTTTGGGAAGGTGGATTCAGTTGGTGATAACTGCTGTGCAGAATTGCCTTTGTAGTTCAAGAGCCCCAGACCTGAGCACAGGACAGAGATAGTCCCTTGCAATCTATATACATGTTAAGACACAACAGATAGGTGCAGGTGGGGAGTTCAAGGGAACAACGTCCCGTCTAGTTTTATTCTCCCAAGCCGTGGGGCTCTAACCCCTTTCTGATGCTTAGGAAGTGATTCCATCACATCATACACAGCCTGGTTCCCCTGCTTTTCAGATTTTCTCTCATTTCATCTCAGTCCCTGCAAATCCAATTCCCTTTCTACTCTGAGCTCATGGCTCGGCCTTCTCCATTTATGCCTCTAAGATAAATATATCAGATTCTTGTGACCTATCGAGGACAGGGTGAGTCTTGGTCTGGAGGTCACCACTCCCAGCAGGATCACAAATTAATGTCTTGACCTCCCCATTATACTAATTTAGTTAAATGGGAGAGGATCCTACTTAGATGTGAGGAGGATCCAGAAAGAACCCAGTGGGATGGAAGAGTGGTTGCTGATGCATTCCAACTAGATTGCAAAAAAAATCCCAGATAGGTCCCACATGATCAGCAAATACAATCCAGGTAGATCCTAGTTAGGTATGGGGAATCCCTGATAGATCCCAGCTAGATGGCAGGTGGATTTACATAGATTCTGGCTAGATAGACAAGCCTTCCCAGGCAGATGGGAAGATGATCCTGACCAGATTCTACCTAGCTGGTGGTGGGATCCCACTGAGATGGGAAGGGGTTCTTGGGATGGGATTCCGTCTGGGCCCCCTGGGCTTTAGTTTTATTTTGTCCATCTGTCTGAGTTTCAGTTTTCTGGGAAACGAGTGGGGCAGAGATGGACAGGACCATCCCAGCAGGGTTTCTTTAGAGCCAGACATAGAGTGGATCTGCTCACTATACTATGAGACACAGAAGAGGGGATTTGCTTACTTTCAGGAGTCTGCCAATAGGGACTGTTCTGACTTTTCATCCACCACCTGACTCAGCTTTATCGGAGATGCCTATGCCCTGTTCCAGAGAGTGAATGGCCACTGGGTGCAGAACCAGGAATCTGCAGCCTGGGGCAGGGGCAGGGGAAGGCAAAGTGAGTTCTGTACTACCTTTCCTTATACCAGATGTTAGAATCCCAGAGGCTGATGAATAGGAAAATTGTGCTGAGGTTTGCCAGCTGGTTAGCCTTTAGGAGGGAGTCAGCGTGTGGTTCAGTTGTTTGGGACTGGAGGATCATGCAGGGCTTGGTACAAAAGCCATGGCATTGTACAAATGACTTTGCTCATGTCTTCTGCTCCACAGAGCAGCCAGGCCTGGCTACTGCCCAGCTGTACCTCCCCCACAACAGGCAGCTCCTGAGTGCTGTTAAAAAATTAACTAGCTTTGCCTGGCTGAGTCTGAGGTACAGGAATGAGGGGTGTGTGGCTTGCCTGGCTGGGCTAGAGAAGCAGGGTGAAGGGAGAGCTGGCTGGTGCAGCGTGAGTCCAAGACTGGAGGGAACTTCTCTCCTTCTCTCAGAAATGAGAGCCCCCTCCTGAGGCTGAAAGAAAAGTATGGGTGATGGCCCTGGAACCAAGGAACCAGGGACCCCTCTCAACCCAGCAGAGGGGATCACTGAGACAGGGTAGCAGCTCCTTTGCTGGAAGAATGGGGAATGAACATGGACTTGTTATTCTCTACCCATCCATGTGGGGAGGAGGCAGAGTTGGGGGATGCTGGCTTTCTGCCCTAAATATGGGACAGAATGAGGATTGTGTGATACCTGTTGGGGATGAGGTGGGTGTCTGGGGAGTATTACCCATCCCTGAGTCAGATAGCAGGAGGGAAATAGTTTGGAGCAGCAACTGAGTTACAGGGAAAGGCTTTGGGTTGATTAGGTCCATCCAAGCAGCTTTCAAAGTATGGCTGAATAGGTTGCTCATTTGAGTGACAGGCAGGGTGAGTGAGCACCTGGGCTCACTGCATGGTGGCCATTTGGCATCAGGTACAGACCAGTAGGAGAGAGGAGAGATACAAACCTGGCTGGGAGCAGAGGAAATCAATTGACTTTTAGGTGGATCTGTTGCATCGTCATCTTTAGACTGAAAATTATTTGTGCCAAGAACTGTATCCTGTAGGCCAGTAAGTAGAACACTGGTGTGGCAGGTCCAGCTTCTGGCTCTATTATTGTCCTGCAGGGTGTTGTATAAGCCTCTTTACCTCCCTGTGCCTCAGTTTGCCCATCTGCTAAATGGGGGTGATTCTAGTGAGTGCCTTTGTAAAGTGCTGTAGAAGCTAGTGATAAGAGGAGGCGGGTAGCTGTGTTATCATTTGACCTGGCATTCAGCATCATTTGGGAGTCTTGAATGAATAATAATAATTAATAAATGATTATTTGTGAATTTCTCCCAGCCTAATTTCCTGGAGTAAGGGAGACCCCAAATTACTTCCAGGACATTTATTTATGCATTGCCTTTACTCCTTGTAAGTGAGGGATTGCTTTGAAGATTTGGTGCCTGGGATCCCTGACCAAGGTGGGTTAGTGCCTTTACTCCCCTCAGACTCCAAAATGATGCAGAGTCCTGCAAGTCAAGAGACACACCTGATTGCTTCCTGTGGCCCTTGCCACAATGTGAGAAAGCAAGGCCAGACCCTTGACTTCCCTCCTGAGCACTATAGGGAACCTCTGGTATTTGTAACAGGGGCTCCTCAAGAAAGGACCCCCCAGTGTGAAACCTGGAAAGCAGTGACCATCCCTGAGCACTGAGATAGTTTAGCTTGCCACAGGACTCTTCCTTGACCATCTGGGCTGGGCTGAACCATACTAGGCAAGGGGGCCTCCAGAAAGGAGATGGAGGCTCTGCTCAGCCCGACAGAGGGAGTCATTGCACAGCTTTTCCCAGACCAGCTGCCTGCAGCTCTTTGCTGCTTGAGCTGAGAGAGCCTGGGGGGCAGTAGGAGGGAAAGGGTAGGGGAAGAAACTTTGTGCTGCTCCTGGCCTCTGCCTGAGAAGCTCAGTGTGACTGTAACCACTGCATCAGGCTGATGGGATTCTGGGATGTCCCTCCACTCGAGGGCTGTCTCTCTGGAGGTCAGGAGTTGACCCTGTCCCTTGGGGTCACTGCTGTCTCTGCTAATGTGCCCACGCAAGGGTTCACTTGGGGCTCTTGCTCCCAGCTACCAGTCTAAGAGGGAAACTAAGGATCCTTCCCTTCCCTCCCAGGGCACCCACAGAGCCTAAAGGAAGGGAGGCAGCAACATGCTCTAGCCTATCTTTTCCCAGGCCTGGTCTGAGATCAGAGTGGCAGGGGCACTTCCCAAAAGGGACCCTTAAGCAGGCACCCCCTGCCAGCTGACTTTGTGGAAAACAGCAGCTAGGCCAAAGCTAAATTGGGGGGAGGGGGGATTGCACTGCTTATGGTGTGTGGCCCCTCCCTGAATTGTCTTGGGGAGCCTTGTGCTGCAGCTTCTGGCCTGTCATGACTACTGCTGAGGTGCAAGGGGAATAGACGGTTTTCTGGGTTCAGAGTTTTCAATCTATGGGGTTTTCCCCTGCACCCCAAAAGACTCCCTGGGGACAGTATCTGCTGAGAGTGTGATAAGGAAATGCAGGGGAGGAAGAGGGAAGAGATGGGAGAAAACCAGGCAGTGACAAAGCTGGAGAAATGTGACATTCTTGCAAGTAAGCTTACAAAGTATAGGTTGGATGAATGGACTATATGTAAGATGTATAGAAAACTGGCTGGATCATCAGGCTCAAAGGGTAGTAGCCAGTATCAAGTGGAGTACCCCAGGAGTCAGTTCTGGGTCTGGTTTTGCTAAATATCTTCATCAGTGACCTGGAAGATGGGATGGATTGCACCCTCAGCAAGTCTACAAATGACAGCAAGCTATGGGGAATAGTAGATATGCTTGAGGGTAGGGCTAGGATTCAGAGTGACTGCAAAAAATTGGAGGATTGGACCAAAAACATTCTCATGAGATTCAATAAGGAGTGCAAGGTACTGCACTTAGGACTGAAGAATCCCATGTACCGCTATAACATGGGGACTGACTGGCTAAGCAACAGCTCTGCAGGGAAGGACCTGGGTTTTAACTAGCAGACAAAAAATTGAATATGAGCCAACAATGTGCTCTTGTTGCAAAGAAAGCTAATAGCAGGCTGGGCTGTATTAGTGTCTCCAGCAGATTGAGGGAAGTGATTATTCCCCTGTGTTCAGCACAAGTGAGGCCACATCTGGAGTACTGTGTCCAGTTTTGGGCCCTCCGCTACAGAAAAGATATGGCAAAATGGGAGAGCATCCAGTGGATGGCAGTGAAAATGGTTAGGGGGCTAGGGCACATGACTTCTGAGAAGAGGCTGAGGGAACTGGGGTTATTTATTGTAGAGGAAAGAATACTGAGAGGGGGTTTAATAGCAGCCTTCAACTACCTGAAGGGGTTCCAAAGAGGATGAGGCTAGACTGTTCTCAGTAGTGGTAGATGACAGAACAAGGACCAAGGGTCTCAAGTTGCAGCAAGGGCTGTTTAGGTTAAATATTAGGAGAAACTTTCTCATGAGGAGGGTAGTAAATGCTATCAAGAGAGGTTCTGGACTGGCTAGACAAAGCCTTGGGTGGGATTATCTAGATGGGGATGGAGTACTTTGAGCAGGGGGTTGGACTAGATGACCTCCTGAGGTCCCTCCCAGCCTGTGATTCTAAACCAGGAGATGGAGGATCAGGAGACCAGGACTGAGGAAAAGGGAGAGAAGATGGGAGAATGGGAATGTGTCAAATATTAGGTGTTGAGAGTCAGGACTTCAGAGTCTTCTCCCAGCTCTGGGGAGGAACCTCCCCAGGTCTGTCTCATTGGCTTGGTCATTTGAATGATCTACTGGTTCTTGGGTTGGTTGAGACCCCAATGGTATGAAGGGAACAGATTTGGTGTGTGACTCAGGAAACCATTTGATGAGTAAGGATGCTTATACACATGCTCCAGGTGCAGGGGATAGGGGTGAGGGCACTTTAATTAGAGTAGCTCCAAGAGTCACTCTAATTCAAGCACCCAGAGCATTTCTTACATCAGTGTCCCTATGCTGAAAAATGGCAGCAGGGGTGCTTTAAAGCTCACTGAATGAACTTTAGATAAAGCTCCCCTGCCACCATTTCTCAGCTTGGGGATGCTAATACACAAGATGCCGGAGTCTGCTGGAGTGTAGTAATTACCACATTCTAGTACACTCAGTTAATTGAGTCTCCTCTGACACACTGTAATTACATGCATGCGGATAGGCACTCTAAGACTGTGACCAGGTGATCATCTTTGCTGCTTTGAGATCACAGCCTGAGGAGTGGCTACTGCACTAATATATGACTAGGGCTAGGGACAGGTGTTCAAAAAGCCTGAGCTTGAATTGATTCAATCTTTACAGGTTCGTCTAACTGGTTTGTAACTGAACAGACATCCCCTCTGGACTGAAGAAATGCATGAACATACCTGCAGTGGCTTAGGCTAGAAGCCAAAGGATGCTAGAGCAGCCTTCCCTTCCTGTTTATAGTGCTGAATGGAGGGGGGCATGGCCAGGCCCTGGCAGGATGCTCTGATTAGGGAGGGGTCCTAGCCCCCCTGCTTCTATCCAATCCAGCAGAGAGATGATAACACAGTTTTTATCATCCTTAACTCAGTGTTTAACAGCCCATCAAGAAAACAAAAGCCTCCCTCATTAGTTTAAGCTCTTGTTAAACAATTTTTTCCAAGGAAGGAAGAGAGGGACATTACCAGCTACTTGTTGATTAGCTCCAAAAAGTCCTAAGCAGACACTGTCCTGTCTGCCTTACACAGACACCTCTCAGCACTAGATAGTGTAACAGCTGCAAAGTCTTGTTTGGCTGCAAGTGGGGTGGGTGAACTGTGCCTAAGAACTTTGCAAGAAAGGTGGCTAAGTTTGCAGAGGTTGCAATGGATTTTCCAAACAGAGGGTATGCGTGCACAATGCATGCTTTTTACTCAAGGATTTGAACTGTGACCAGATCCCCTGTTGCAAACACTGGGATCTGATAGACTACAATGGAGCCACAAAAAAACTAAGGGAGGGAAAAAGTACCTGGGGGGAGAAGCTAGAGGAGAACAACATCAGCCTGGAGAAAGAGACATAGACTCACCCCCCACCCTCACCCCTTTCCCCTTTCAGACAGAGGAAACAGACCTGGGCCTTACTGGGGAGCAGACTTCAGGACAGAGGACAGCCTGAGTCATCCCAGGAGAAGCTAATTCCCCACCTGGGTTGGAGTTGTGCAAGTAGGGACACAGGTACCAAGGGAAATAGTGGGGAGGGGTTGGTAAGTTAGCTGTGAGCTGGAAGAAGCTGCTGGTCAGGGACCTGCAGAGGGAAGTCCTGTTTGGGCTGGAAAGGCTCTTAATGCAGGAGCAGAGACCTGTCTGCATGTGGAGGTGCTGGGGGAGAGAGAGAGCCCAGAGAAGAAGCAGGCTGTGAGAATCCCAAATCTGCATGGGTGTCTGAGAGGACGCTTAACCCCTAGTGTTTGCAGGAGGTGCATTTTTTCAGAAGGAAACTAAAGAAAAGAAGCCTATTACGTGCAGTGGCTGATCAGAGACTTGCTTTTACCAAGTTACCAAGAAAAAGCAGAGGCCACTTTCCTGGAACAGCAGAAGCCTTGCCTCTGCCATCTAGTGGTGGATCCTAGTTAAAACTGTGTTGCCATTTATTGTTATGGGAAGGGGATTGTGAGGGAAATCAACCTGAGTTAGGGAGTGGGGAAGGACTGTTTTAAAGGGTTAGAACAAAGTCAATTTAATTATCGAGGTTGTTTGGTGCAAGTCAGACTTCCCAGTGTGGTGGAAATATTAACCTATTGTTGCAGTTGTAAATTCTATTCAAATTGTTGGTTTTATTATTAACTATTAATATATATTTCTTCTCTTGATTAATAATTTCTTTTCTGTATATAGTTGTCCATAACAAAGAAACCAATGTGTTTATTGGGTTTGGAGTAAATTCTTGGGCAGTGAGGGTAAGGCACACACTCCTCCAGGGACACTTCAGTCAGCAGACCTGCCTGAGGGGGTTCCCAGGGCTACTGACACCCTGAGGATCTGAAATCTGGCACATCTGCCAGTGTGGATTACAGTAGCATACCACATGCTGTTGGAGAGGTGAGGGAGGAATCCTGCTTGAGCAGGAAGAGGTTTTGGGGGTGGGTGAGACTGCTGTGCCTGCTGTCTCTGCTGCAGCTCCAGCCAGGGAGCAGAGGGATGGGGCCAACCCAGCTCTCTGGAGTAGAGAGTCCCACCTAGGGCTGCAAAGCATCTGGGATATTGGGGGACTGGTTTAAGTTAAACCAGGAAGGGACCTGGGACAGACATGCATAAATTGGTTTGAGCCAGATCAGTTAA
>JAGPOW010000229.1:4294297-4322305 GCA_030014935.1 Caiman crocodilus
AGTTCCACATTAAAAAACATCATTTTCTGGTACATTAGTCTGTCACAACTGATTAAATACATGTTCTTTCAGATGTTAACATATAGGAAAGCTAGTATTACAATTTTGGGGAAAAGCTCAAGAATCACTTTTCATTGGACTGGTAAATTCTTTATGTGATGTCTACATGACAGGAAGACACTTGATGTACAGTAACTAGAGCAATAGGGTTTTCAAATAACTGTAGATTTATGTCCAGTATTATATTAAGACCCAATTTACATTTTTTGTTAACATTTCTGCTAAAATGTATTTCAGTGGAAAACTGGATCTTGAATTAAACTTAAATTAAAATTATCCAGTACCTGTTATGTAAAAAGAGGTACCCCCCCCAAAAAAAAACCCCAACCCCCCAATATAAATCTCTTCCAAATCCTGAAGTTTACTTTTGACAACAAACTCCCCAACCCCCTTTCCCACATGGCACACACAAAGCAAATTCATAATCCTATGAATGCTATCATGGTACATCATGAGAAATGGTTCGGTTGTTTCATCTCCCAGTCTCCAATATAGGCCAGACTCATTCCTGAACTGCATCTATCATGGTATATCCTTACCAAGGACTTCCATGATGCACCATGGCTGTTAAGTAAAACAGTAAGTTGTGTTTAATCATAATTGTAGTTACTAAAGCCAAAATATGTGGCAACTGTGGTTACACAATGTTTACAGGTTGGTTGTTTTTTTTTCAAAAAGTTCTATGATATTCTGCATACAAGTATTTCTAGTACAAGCAGAGCAATAGCACCACTCTCATTGCACTCTACATTCAAACCCAGTAATTACTATGAAAAGTATTAAGCCAACCAGTGAATTATTTGAATCCTGGTCCCAAATTATTGATCATCCTAATGCAATATTAGTATATTATTTTAAAGCTGTCATCCCAGAACTTCAATTCTTATACCCTAAAGCTAAAGGTGCATTGCCAGCCAAATATAGCCTTCAATAAATAAGGCTAGAGATTCCTTACTTCACACTTTCCAAGGCTTATTTGACATTATGGTTGCTAGGGTTGACTCCTGTATGGTATTTGTGGTACCCACACTTCTTAAACTTTTTCTTTTCAATATTAGTGCAAGATGGATTTTATGTAACACTGCAGCAAAGGAATCCAAACACCCAATTTAATGGCACTGGATCTGGAATCCAGGATCCAGACACACGCCCCAGAGGGGTCAGGTGGCTAAAGTAGGGTGGAGCTTAGCAGCTGCAGACAACACCCTGAAGCTGGTTCTCACTGACCCTACACTTTACCAGGCTGTGCAAGGCCTGGCCACTGCCTCCCTGCACCTAGATGGCCCAACAGCAACCACAGTTGGCAGCCTGAAGCCCCTGGACTCCCCACAGCATCCAGGTGGCTCTGGGCACAGAGCACAGGGCTTGGATCTGCCAATCCAGGCTGCAATTGCACAGGGAAGGCTGCAGTGCTTACAACTGCCTCCTAAACCTAGAGGGGGCAGGAAGTCCCACCCCTATTTCTTCCCCCTCCCTATTCCCACCAAACAGAGACAGCACTTCAACCTGGGAGCTCACTGGCTCTGCTCAGGCCCAATGTTCTGAGAACATGCCTGAAGGGAGGTACAGAGATGGGACTTCTTGCCACCTTCGGGCATGGAAGGTGTCTGTGAGCATCAGAGTCTCCCTGCATCCTCTGTACATCTCCTGCCCAGATGGGCAGAGCAGAGCCACATGCTCCCTAGCTGCTATGGTGGGTTCAAGGGCTGTAGGGCTTCAGCAGCCTGCTAGCCATGACCACTGGTGGGTGAGCCAGGTGTGGGGAGGCAGTGACTGGACCCTGCATAGGCCAGGAGAAGGTAGGGTTAGCAGCAACCAACCTAAGGCTGCCACACTGCATTGACCAAGCTCTGGCCTGCTGTAGCTGCCTGGCCCTGCTCAGTCATATATCTGAGTCAAAGAGGCCTGATCCCTTTTTTTCTCTATAAGTCTCCTACCTGCATTGCTTCTGGTTAGCCAAGTGCTACCTGAGCTCTGAGGGGCCTGATCTTTTTCAGAGCTCAGGTATGCCCAGCTAGCTAGCAGGCCAAAAGGGAGCAGCTCAGGGGGGTGGGCTCTGGAAAAAAATGTATTGGGACCCTCAGAGATCAAGCACTGTGCCGGTCCAAGCAATGGCAGGAGGCACCAAGGCCACTGAGTGCTCTGGGGCTGCGGTGCTCACTCTGCTAAACACAAGCTGTTCTGCCCCTAGCTCCTAGTCCTGCTGCTGCTCATCAAGCCTCTAGTGGCAAGTCATGGCTGTGCAGGTGAAGGATAGTCAGAGACAGTTTTTTGCCTTAAGGTGTGACTGTTCCACTAAACTGAACAGCACCTTACACTGTAAGCCAGTTAACATTTGTTCAACTTACAGTGTAAGATATAACAAGGCTCTTAGAGTCTATGATTCTTGACTCAACAGCCTTTGCAGGATCTCTCAGTTAATGGAGAACAGCTAGCCCTGAGCACTAAGGGGTAATTCCTATTACATTTTTAAAGGACAATCTAGCTAGTTAATAAAAGTATATTTAAATTGCTTTTCTTCAATTCTGCATTTTCATTGTAAATTATAATTGCTAAATATCATCCTCAGATACATGAATATAATTCCTATTAGCCTCAATGAGAAATGCATTTATATACCCGGGGTGCTTTTGGTGCTATACAGTATTGTAGACACTAAAGAAGCTATGTTAATAAAACTCTTTATGGAAAGTAATTCTGCTGAATGCAAGAGAGAAATGAAAAAAATTCAGGCAGGGAATAGGAGTGCACCTTTACCACATTACAAGGTTGCAGTCATAAAACTAGTGCTTAATTCAAGAAGCTAGACACTAAGTGCAATAAGCTGCATATTAAAATAAAGTTTATTTGGCAGTAAACTGATGAACTTAAAGAACTCAGTGAAGTGTGTGAGTTGTATATACATAATAAATGCAAAATCCCCCTGTTAAACAAATGATCAGGATGAACTTTAAGAAAACAAATGCAAGAAAATGCTCAGGAAAGGCTAAAATTAATTATGTTTGGGTATCAGAGCATAGGTCCTATGACAGAATATTGGTACTAAATATTTCTTCATGCAATAAAAGTGAGCTAAAAACTGCAAGGAGAATGCCTTGTCTGAAATAAAAAAAGCATTATATAAAAGGTTATTTTTTTAAAGTTAAATGTTTTTCAGAAAGTTTTTTCTCTATCAAGATCTAAATTTCAGAAGATCAGCATCTGACCTATAACAGGTTTCCAGTTAGGAAGTTTATTTTAATTGTCTTGTTTGGAAGAAGAAGGCAGAGGAAAAGAAGGAATAGGAAGAATTGGAGGAAATGGCATATGTAGCCTCCTATAATATATGTATATCTCAGGAGACCATAGAGGGTGGTTCTTAAAGGTCCCAGGTCCTGATTCATCACTGTCTTCCTTCAGTCTTGTGTTGTAAATCAGGCTGTGAGCATGTGCAAACAACTGGAATTGCATGGTGTGCATCTATCCTAAATTCTGTCTTATGTTTTTTAGCTTTCTTATTAACAGATTGTTCTTCAACTTCCTTGCATCTGCTGTAGATCACACTCAGATTCTGAAGATATACATTTGCAAAATTAATAACAAATAGAGATAAGGTTTTAGGTAAAATGTTGATGCAGAAATCCAATAATCTAATATAAAACCACTCATTTAAGCAACTACATTTTTGCCAATATTATTTTTTTCTAAGAATCTGTTATACTCTGCTACTAAGAATGCCCAGAATTGCCATTTGTTGGGACTGTACAGCTCAGCACTTATCATATGTGTACACCCTTTTGGAATCCATGGACTAGGAGTGTCTTCATCTGTGGTTATGTGCACACTGATAGTTACAGATGAATTTCAGATCACTCTGAAGCCCAGTGGTTACCACTAACCACTTTTTACTGTGACCCTTTAAGTCTGACCCTCCACAAAAATTCAGTCAGATTCTAAACACCATAATGAACTTTTGGATATGAGGTTGATTCTGTCCCCACTTACCTTCTAACTCACTCTCCTTGACAGTATAATTGAAACTTAACTATTAGGCCTTAAACACAGGAAGTCTACCAGCAGCAATCCCATCATTCTCTTTTTCTGACTTCCAAGCACTTCTGCATCTCACTTCCTCTCTCTAAGTATAGACAAACAGCCCATAGAATGATCTATGAAGCAGAACCCTTCTAAGCATAAATATGAATAACTTTGGTACAGATTACAAGGTCTGTTATAGACATGGAAGGGTGGCTTATGTTGTTCAGGCTAATTGAAGGCACCTCAAGGCCCTTGCATATTTCAGTGTGGACATATCCCAATCTCTTCAGTGGTCTGATCTAGTCATTGTCCTCACAACCCATCTAAAATGCACTAACAGCACAAAACAACAGTCATGGCCACTTTCATTATGAAAAGGGGGTGACAGTATTGCTTTTTTAGGTGCCCTCTAGACATGCAAGTAAAGGCACAATTGGATCTAATGCATGGTCCACACAATCACACTGCCTACCATGCTACACATGCATAGCAGGAGGCACAACTGTGGGATTTCACATTAGATCCAAATTTGGCTTATTTTCAGTGTAGCGGGGGCCAATCCTGTGCTCCCCCTGCATCGGCAAGAAGCAGACATCCATGACCAGGAGCTCCTTTGCTGAGGGGACTCCCAGCCATAGGGGACATGTGGAGCCAGATCAAGAGTACCACAGCTGAAAGGGCTCTCAGCCCTGGTTGTGCCACATGCTCAGCTGGGACTGAGAGCTGAGTCATGGCTGCACATGTGGGCCTAGGGGTTTCACGTACCCCTGATCCTTGCGAATTATGACTGCCATGATCCACCAGTGTCTGGGGGTTTCACATGGGGCATGGTGCACCCTTGTGGCTGGGAGCCCCAACAGCTGGCAGGACTCTGAGCCACATAGGAGACCCTACTACACATGCAAATTAAAGCTGATAGCAACTAGCTATAAAGTTAATATACATTTTCAGTTCTATCTTTATAGCTGGGAGGATCTATTTATTGTGTGAAAGCAACTTTGCTCATGTAGCTGGTCTTAAGGTAAATAAGCAACTGACTGCCATATAGGCCTGTAATGTGTAGAGGAGGCCTCAGAGATATCCTAGGGGTTAGAGCACTTACCCAGGAAGTGAATTCAATGTCCACCTGAAGCTGAATGTGATGGCGGCGTGCCACCGTCACGGGCACAGGTAGGGCAAGAGGAGGGTCACAGGAGACCGGCAGGCACTAATGGGACCACTGAAGACCCCAAGACAACCCGCTTACCTGCCAGAGGGTCGACAACGGCGGAGCTGGGAACACGGCGGCAGCAGCAGCCGCCATTACAGCCACACGAGCCGGTGCTACGCCAGCTGTTTAAACAGCTTTTCCCGGCAAGGGGAACAGCTGAGCCAATCGTGGCAGCCGTTACAGCTGCTGTGGGAAAGTTTAAAAGCTCCGGCAAGCCCTGCACCAGGGGGCAGTCAGGAGAGAAGGGGGCAGGCAGGCAGCATGCTAGCGTGGCTGCAGCTCCCCTGGAGGCTGCCTCAAAGGCAGGCAGTCTTCTCTCAGCCCAGTGGCTGAAGCAGGCAACCGGAGCCCGGGAAGCAGTGAAGGGTGTGGTCTCTGGGGATTGCCCGGACCATCATATCGCCCAAGGAAGCCTCTCCAGTGTAGAGGAATATTATCTTTGATTCCAAGAAAGGAAGAAGTCCCACGATAGTGGGGAAGGCAGCCGGGTCTGAGAGTGCGCTAACTCAGAACAAGCATCAGCTCTGACTCAGTGAGCAGTAACATCAACTGGCTGATGGACCTGTATCCAACATCAAGGACCCAGTGAACCAACAAGTGACCGGTTGGCGAGTGGACGGGGTGTAGGGGTGGCGGAGCCCCGTGGAACATTGGAGCAACTGTGAGTACCCCTCGGCAGGAAGACCCCCCCCAGTAATAAGATCTCCACTGAACCCCTCCTTTGAATACCTCATACCATCAAAGTCGTGGCAGGTGAGACGAGGGGGAGGGGCTACCTACGAGGGGCATCATTGAGTGAGGTCCACAAACATCACACTGAGATAACTTGAATCCACACCTCCCATTTCTTAGGAGAAAGTCCTAATCGCTAAACAAAAAAAGAAAATAAGCCTGTCAGCTGTACTCAAAGTTCTAGAAGTAAAATCCTTGGCCCTGTGATGGAAACTAAAGTTCAGGTGTCTAAGTTTCTTTGTGCATCTACCTGTAGTTCCTGAAGTGAAACACAATAGAAACTACTACATGAGGCCTCTTAAAGGAAGTTGTGTCTGCCCTTATAGCCATCCTCTGTAAATGTCATTATCATAAATACACATCCTCAGAAGTAAACTCGCCATTAATCAACAGGCACTTAATGAAACCAAGCCTTACTTCAATAATAAGTGCAAGATCATCTCTACTGCCACAAAAATCAACATTCATCAACATAAAACCATCATACTCTACGGATCATGCAGATTAGGGCTGTGCGAAACAGCACCATTTAATTTCATCTTCCATTTTGCTGTGTTGGAGGGACAATGTTTAGTTTCATCATTTTGTTTTGTTTTCAAGCACTATTCCATTTCATTTTGTCAAAACTGTTTCGCTGTTTCAACGTGTTTCAATGTTTCGCCCATTGGCTATAATGGGGAATCATGAAAATGCCCATAATTTTGACATTTCTTGCCTGACTCAGATGAAAATTGCAGAGATGGTAGTCCCTTCTGAGGGGATGAAGTCTGTCAAGTTTCAAGGAGATAAGTGGAGGGGATTTTGTGAAACTGCACCTCAAACAGCTGAAAGCAAAACTCATATCAGTTGCTGGCAGTGGCAGCCTACTGTCATCCTGCATGCAGAGTTGGGGGCCCAATCCTGGAAGGGCTGTGGGGTTCTGCCAGACTCCTCCCAGGGGTGCAGGCCCCCAGATCTATGATCTGTGCATGGGATGACAGGAGCATGCTGCTGCCACTTGGGACCTGCAATGGGTGCAGCCTGTGCCCAGGAAAGGAAAACTGATGCTGCCACTGTCCCCAGGCAGCAACGGAAATCTCCTGTCATCCTGTGCACAGGGAGGCCTGCACTCAGTGGCAGTGCTGGCGGGGGGGGGTGGTCTACAGCAAATTTTGGGGTGGCAGGAGCCCCACTTCCATCGCTGTGGCCTGTCCTGAGTGCCAGGGAGAGTCCAGTACCTCCCCTGTTGCAACCCCAGGAGCAGTGGATGCCACTTGCCTGCAGCTGCTGTGCTGCACCACACCAGGCAATTTGGGGCATGATGCAGCCCAGCAGCTGCAGGCAGCCAGCATCCACCTTTCCTGGGGCTGCAGCAGGGACAGCATGGGGCTCTTCCTGGCACTCGGTGGCAGCACTGGGAGGGCAGGTTGAGCTCTGTGGGGCTGGCTGAGCTGCTCAGAGTGCAGCCCTGGCTTTCCCGCTGCTGGGCTGCACTTCAAGCAGCTCCACCAGCCCCATGGAGCCCAGCCCAGTGGCAGGAGGTGGTGGGAGAGCCAGTGGTGAAGCCGTTCCAAGCGCAGACCTGACAGCCCAGGAGCAGGAGTGTCCACAGCCCCACGCAGCTGAGCCTGGCAGTGGGAGGCAGTGGAGAGCCACCGGTCAGGGCTGTGCTCAGAGCAGTTCCTCCACTGGCTCTACACCACCTGCTGCTGCCAAGCTCAGCTTCCTGGGGCTGTGTTCACTAGGGCCGTGCTCAGAGTGGCTCTACCACTGGCTCTCCCGCTACCTCCCACCACTGGGCTGAGCTCCATGAGGCTGGTAGAGCTGCTCAGAGCACAGCCCTGGCTCTCCCCTGCCTCCCACCACCAGGGTGCTTCAAAATTCAAAATCATTTGAAAGCCTCTGTTTTGTTTTGAAGCTGCTTTGAAGCCTTTTGTTTCATTTGGATTTTGCAGTTTCAAGCTCAACATACATCAAAACAACTTCAAAATGAAACCTTCAAAATTACGCCCTTCAAAATACACATTTCTATCCCAGAACGTGATACAACTCATCCAGTACACCAAATGCCCCCTGTGGAAACTGTGCGAGTGAAACCAGACAAAAACTAAGCACCAAAATGAATGATGATTTAAAAACCGGCAAAGAACCAAAGCAAAGAACACAGGGCAACATTTTAAACAGAATAATCACTCCTGGTCTGACATCACAGTTCTTGGGCACAAAATAAATGCACAAAATACCTTCAAAAATAGCTCTGGAAAAAACCCTTCATCAGCCCATTGAACAGTAAAACCAGAGATTTAGCACAGACAATGGCTTATCGCCTGTGAAGTACAACAGTTAGTGAGCATCATGCAGATTCCTGTGTTGTACTCACTAACTCAGTAACTGTTATACTTCACAGGTGATAACAACACTGCTGAACAATCTTGTTATTCCACTATCAGGTTTTTATTACATCCCTCTTTTCTG
Organism: Caiman crocodilus; assembly: GCA_030014935.1. Taxonomy (NCBI): domain Eukaryota; kingdom Metazoa; phylum Chordata; order Crocodylia; family Alligatoridae; genus Caiman; species Caiman crocodilus. Next base: position 4,302,771 of record JAGPOW010000229.1, read on the forward strand.
CTGGCTACCAGATAAGTTCTTATATCCTGTTTTTAGTTACCATATTTACTCAAATATAAGGCAAAATCCATTCGTCCCTGTCTGCACCCCGCCCATCAGCATAGGAAAAAAAGTTCCCCTCATCTTATATTTGCATACCAGCAAACCCCCTACTCCTCTCCATTTATTAGATTGGCTATCTTTAAACTGCTGCTAAAAGCAGCATGTGCTTAGCAGGTGCAGCTGGTGAACTCAGACTGGTGGGATGGATGGAACATCACAGGCGGCAGGGGAGTGCAGTTTGCAGCCAGCTGGTTATGCCAGCTGGGATTGGGGAGGCTGCAACGCCCACCCTCCCCTGCTCCTGCCCAGCTGCAAGCACCCTCTGCCCCACTCCTGGCTGGCTGCAAGCCCCCTCCCTTCTGCTCCTGGCTGGCTGCAAACACCACCACCCCCTGCTCCTGTGTGCCGCTCCACCCTCCCTAAGAGTCTGACTAAGCCACACCTGGTGTTTAGTCCAGGAAAACAAATATATGGAGTTGATTGAATGTAGCCAACACTGAGCATGACTATAAAACATATTGCCCATGTTGGGAAAACACACTTAGAGGAACCTTTTTTATTATGAAAATATCAAAACTTAAACCCTGCTTCCATCAGGTTACAATACCTTAGACAAATCTCATCAATTAAAAAGAACATGAAACAATAAGGTGTCAAAACTTAAAACATGTTTCCATCAGCTTCCAAAACTTGGGCAAATAAAGCCAGCAGAGACATTGAACATTTATACATTGTGAAATGATTTCCGTCTTCTCCACCTCCCATTAATCTAGGGGCCTGGATCCTTTTGTTTCTTAATACTGCATTATTCCCTGTTGCCTTTCAAGCTTGTCTATTAACACTCATATATGTCTTGTCTTAACTCCTATCTTGCCTTTCCCTAGCCAGCCACTGGCCTGGGGCTATAGTTCCACATCATCTTTCATCCAACAAAAGCTCCAGTGCTACTTCTGTAAGCTTTTAAAAAATATTTCCTTCCAATCTGTCCTTACTTCTTTCAACTATGAACTACTTGATGGGGGATACAGTCGCCTTTTCCCTGACCTAAGCCTTGATTTTTTTATGGCTTGTCAACTCTATTGCAGTTATTGTTTGCATCCCATACCAATTCACATATTTTATAATCTTTTCATACATCGGCATTATCCAGAGTGTGACAGGTCTTGTGGTCACAGGGGTGGCCATGACATCCCCTAGCAGCCCTGCAATTCCTGGCTAGCTCAGACCTTAATGCCACTCTCCCTGGATTGCTCATCTGCCATGCCTTGATCTTAATATTAATGGTTGATTCATGGAGGTTGACAACAGGTCTTAGAGTAAGCCTTACTCCTAATAATTTCATACTTGGCCACAACCCATCCCTCAGGTCTGCTAGGTACTTCTCAGCCTGACTAGGCCCCTGTAGAGTACCTGTAGCTATTACGGCAAAGTACATAGCTCCTTTTCCTTCCCTACATTACACCTCAAGCCTCGTGGATGTTACAATAATGATGTTCCCTCTGTTGGGTCCTCAGCCTCCTTGGCCTCTTCCTCTTTAATCTTGCTAAGCATTATAGCCTAGGTTCACTGCATGGGACCTGGCTTTGAGGTAATAGCTTCAATCGATTACCTTCAGTCATCGATCCCCTGGACCTGTCTGCTGGGCCCCTGGGCCTTGCATGTCCATACTTCTCCTGAGCATCAGGCCACTGGCCCCTATCTCACTGTGCTCCTGCACTCTGTCCCTCTCTGGGCTCAACAGCAGCTCACCCTTGAGCCTGCACCTGGCATGGCTCAAGTAGGCCACCTGCCACGCAGGCACTAATGGGATCACTGAAATCTCCCCTACAGTCCCAACCCAAAGTGCTGGAATAAACAGTAACATCAATTATAAGCCCCTGGCCTATAACAGAAACACAAACCACAGCTGAAACAGCTCTATGCTTCTTTAAGAGAGAAAACTTTCTTCATCTTCTAGCAGGCATATCTTTCCATCCGGGGATAACCACAGCCTATATACTTGACCCCCACCCCCTTGGTCTCTTGGACCCTCTAGTAGGCAGTCAGCCTTCTAGTGTTAACATAAAACAAAGGCTACTTGCCTGTAATCCAGCCACTCTCTTTCCAGGGAACTTCCCTTTTTTCCCAGGCCTACAAAGTACTTTAACTAAATCCAGGTCCCTTCAGGAGCCCTGCTATCCTGCAGCCAGGGAATACATATTTAATGAATGCTGGGGAGAGACTCCCTCACTAGTGCAGGTTCTGGACTTATGTAGTTCCAGTCTGAGCCATCTTCTGGTCAGGTGAGTTTCTCATTAGTTCCCCTCTGCAAGCAGCCTCTCAGGCTGCTTGCCCTCTGAAAAGAGCAGGCACATCTCAGGGCCCTGTGACAGACTCAGGGCCATGAAAGTGACCTTTTACACAAATTATATTTATACAATATCATCCCTACATAGTACCTGACAAACCCAGCCCATTTGCTGCCCCCTTTTATCCCTTCTGGGCAGCACAGACTGATATACTTTGCATAATCAAACAAAAGTACATCTGGGAAGCCCAATCCTTCCTTCAATTTCTCCTTGTATAGTGTTGGTCCCCTAATCCTTTTCCTTTTGTCTTTACAAAAGAATATAATCAGTTCCCAATTAATCCTATGCATGGTGGTCCATGGCAGAGGGAACACCATTTCTACTATTCCTACATAACAAAATTGGGAGTACTGCCACCTTGTTTACATTTACCTGTCCTGCCAGTGACAGCTGGCAGCCATACCAGCTTCTCAGTTTTTGTTTCACCTTCCCCTTCACCATGTCCCAGGCTGTTTCACCTGCCAGCTGTGCATCCACCTCCATTCCCTATATCTTGATTTGGTCTTCTGTGACCTTCAAATCCAGTTTTCTCCTTGCTTCCATCTTCCCCATCAGACACTTATTTTTTTCTATATTTGGTTTTTGCCTCTGATACATTTTTGTACTCATTTGTAGGGCTGTGTGAATTTTCAATGTTTTGTTTCAAAGCTGTATCAACGAATTTCAAACTTGAACCAACAAAATCAAAATGAAATTAAAGGCTTTGACACAGCTTCAAAATGAAATGAGGGCACTCAAAACATTTGGAAAGTTTTGAAATATTTTGAGTTTCGAAGATGGGGCTGCTCTCATATTGACTTGTGTAGCTGGCCAGTGAATGTGATCCTTCCCTGAGATCCCTTCAAATCCCAGTGCTCTGGGGGAGGGATGAAAAAACAGCATAAAAAGCTTTCTTTGAACTGAGGTTTTTCTGTGCCTTCAGACTTACAAGTGACATGAGTTTTGCTCTGAATAGTTTGAGGTGAAGTTTCCCAGAGACCCTGCACCTATGTTCTTGAAATTTGACAAGTTGTATGGCCTCTGCAGGGGCTACCAACCCTGATGTTTTCATTCGAATCAGGAAATAAATGACAAAGTTACAGGCATTTTTGTGATTCCTCATTATAACCTGTGGGCAAAATATTGAAACACAGCAATACAGTTTTCATGAAATGAAATAGAACAGTGCTTTGAAACAGTGAAACAAAACACTGTCCCTTCGAAGTGACAAAACGGGAGTAAAAAAGAAATGGTGCTGTTTTCAATAGCCCTACTCATTTGTATGTCTTATCACCCATTGTATGGGACATGTTATCTCTTGCTAAGATATTAACATCATCAATGTACATCAGGCAGGCAAGGTTCTTTGAGTAGATGTGATATCTATTAAATCAGCTGAGTAGTTGGAGAAAAGTACAAGATTTTGGGTGCAGTTGCCCTTCATCAGGCAGAGAGAGTCTGCTGTTCTGAGACTTCAATAAATGAGAGAAGCTAAGTGTGGCAGAATGTCAGTAAGAATGTAAAAATGTAGAAATTAGAAAGACAAAAGGCAAAGCAGAGAGGGGAGGGGGAAGAAAATGGGAAAAAAGGCTAAAGGGAGACATTAGATAGAATACGAGGTGGAAAAGAGAGTCAGTGAAAAAGAAAATAGTTTGAGGTCAGGAATACAGGAATGGGAGAAACTCAAACAGTAAGAGAAAATAGCAAAAATACAAATAGGTAAAAAAGGAAAAATAAAACGTAAAGCGGGGAGGGAGGAGGAAGAAAGCGGGGTATGGGAAGGCAAAATGGAAACACTACAGTGGTAATACTGTAAGGTAATAAAGAGGTTCTCAATGAAGAAAGAAATAGGAAATCAGGGAGACAAAGGGCAGAAAAAAGGGGAGGGGAGAAAAGGTGGGGGGAAAGAAGAATGTAAGAGGTCAGGTCAGGCAGGTACCTGGTGAATCAGATGTCAAGAAGGTTACAATGTATCATAAAACCAAAGTCTATGTTCAGTCCATAATTTTTTGTATCCAGTAGATTTATGAAATGAAGTTCATAGGCTTCTCTATGGAAAGCATTTTGTAAATTCCCTTTGAGAATTAGAACTGAGAGATTGGAGAGGAAGTAATTGTCTTGTGAGAAGTGTGCCTGCCCACAGATAGTTGGATATTCTTGTCTTTGATAGCTTTTTCAGTGTTCATTTTTTCTGGTGTGCAGTTGTTGTTTGGTTTTTCCTACGTATTTTCCACCAGGGCATTTGGTGCACTGGATGAGATATATAATATTTCTGGAGGTGCAGCTGCAAGATCCAGGAATGGTGATGGTTCTGTTGTGGGGGTAGTTATTGTGGGGGTTGTGGAGATGTGTTGGCAGGTCTTGTATTTCTTATCCTGGCATGGTCTAGATCCATTCAGTGTGGTTTGGGTCATAGGGAGCTTGCTTCTAGTGATGAGGTTAGTGAGGTTTGGTGCTTGTTTAAAGCCTAGGATGGGTGGTTCTGGAAAGATCTCTTTAAGAGAGGGGTCTTTTTCTAATATGGTTTGCAATTTTTTGAGGATTTTCCAAGTAGATTCCAAAGAAGGATGCTACGTCATAAGTAATGGTATTCAGTTTGTGGGGACTTTCATTTTGTAATGCAGCAAATCTTCATGTGGTATCCCAGTGGCTCTTTCAAAGGTGTGATCTATCTCTCCGGAGGAGTGTCCTTGTTGACTGAAGGCCCTTTTGAGATTTGTGAGGTGGTGGTCACGGGTATTCTCCTCACTGCAAATGTGGTGGTATCAGAAAGCTTGGCTGTATATTGGAACTTTCTTGGTGTGTTTAGGGTGTTTGTTGGTTCTGTGTAGATATATATGTTTGTCTGTGGGTTTCTTGTATAAGGTGGTTTGTATTTTACTTTTTTGGCTATTGATCAATCATCGTATCTCATAAAGGAAATGCTGGTGTTAAGGTATTCAAGTGATAGTCTGGTGGAGGGGCGATTGCTGAAATTTTGATGGAAATCAGTCAGACACTGTAGGGTTTGGGTCCAAATAATGATGTAATTTAAGCATCTCAGGTGCAGTAAACATGTAATGATGCAGTTCTTGAGGAAGTCTGTCGCTTCTAAACCCCCTTAACGTAATTCCAGGCTGCTATTATATCTCCTCTCGTCTTCTCTTCTCCAGACTAAATAAGCCCAGTTCCTTCCGCCTCTCCTCAGAAGTTACGTGCCTCAGCCCCCTCATCATTTTTGTTGTCCTCTGCTGGACTTTCTCCAATTTGTCCACACCTCTTGTGTAGTGTTGGGCCACAAACTGAACACAGTACCCAGATGTAGCCTCACCACTGCCAAATAGAGAAGTATCACTTCCCTTGCTCTGCTGGCAACATTCCTACCAGTGCAGCCCAGTATGCTATTTGCCTTCTTGACAACAAGAGCATGCTGTTGGCTCATATTCAGCTTACTATACAGTGTAGCCCCCAAGTCATTTTCTGCAAAGCTGCTGCCCAGCCAGTCAGTGCCCAGCCTGTACCACAGCATGTGATTGTTCTGTCCTAAGTGCAGGACTTGGCACTTATCCTTGTTGAACCTCATGAGATTTTTTTTGGCCCAATCCTCCAATTTGACTAAATTACTCTGAATCCTAGCCCTACCCTCCAGATTATCTACTACTCTCCCCAGGTTGGAATCATCTGCAAACTTGCTGTGGGTACACTCTGTGCCATCTTCCAGATTGTTAATGAAGATAATAGAACACAACTGGCCACAAAACTGATCCCTGGGGCACTGCACTTGATACCAACAGAACATAGGGCCATTGATTACTACCTTCTGAGACCAATGTTCCAGCCAGTTTTCTATACACCTTATAGTCTATTCATTCAGCCCATACTTCCTTAGCTTACCTGCAAGAATGTTGTGGGAGACCATAACAAAAAGCTTCCTAAAATCCAGGTATACTACATCCACTAGTCTCCCCACATCCACAGAGCCAGTCATAGAATGCAATCAAGTTGGTCAGTTATGACTTACCCTTAGTAAATCCATGCTGACTGTTCCTCATCAACTTTTTCTCCTCCAAATGCTTGTAAATGGATTCCTTTAGGATCTACTCCATGAATTTTCCAGAGACTCCAGTTATGTTGAATGGTCTGTAGTTTCCTGTATCTCCTTTTTCCCTTTCTTACATATAGATGTTATGTTTGCCCGTCTCCAGTCATCCAGAATTTCTCCCAATCGCGATGAGTTTTCAAAGATGTGGCCAGTGGCTCTACAATAACATGAGCCTAATACCTAGGCATCCTTGGGTGCATCCCATCTGGCCCCATGGACTGGTATATGCCCAGCTTTTCCAAATAGATTCTAACCTCTTCTTTTGCCATTGTTGGCTGTTCACTTCCTCCCCAAACTGTGCTGCCAGGTGCCGTAGTCTAGAAGTTGATCTACCTGTGAAGACTGAGGTAAATAAGGCATTGAGTACTTCAGCCTTTTCTGCACCCTCTATCACAAAGTTGCCTCCCCCCATTCAGTATGGGACCCACACTTTCCCTGATCTTCCTCTTATTACTGATATACTTATAGAAACTGTTCTTGTTACCCTTTATATCCCTTGCTAACTGAAATTCCAATTGCACTTTGGCCTTCCTGACTTCATCTCTACATGACCAAGCAATACTCTTATACTGTCCCTAGCTGTTTGTCCAAGTTTCTACTTCCTATAAGCTTCCTTTTTGTGATTTAGTTTACTGAAGAATTCCCTGCTAAGCCAAGCTGGTCTTTTAACATACTTGCTAGTCTTCCTGCAAGTATATATTATGTTGCAAATATGCATAACTTGTATACTCTCTATATTTACAATGAAGTGTATGTCTGTCTGTCTGTATATGTGTATGTATGTGTGTATGTATCTTTGCATATAACTCAAGAATGGCTGGTCCTATCTACTCTAAACCTTCCAAAATCGCTGAATACCACCTGAGGAAAATTATAGGTGGGTTATTTTTCACTTGACCCTTTTTAGGGCTTCCAGTAACTATTTAAGGGAACAATGCTTTTCATGCAGACAGTTACATGTGGCTTGCTGAAGAGTTTGTAGTCAAAGAGGGTTGTATATGCTGGTGCCAACAGGAAACACTGTGAACATTGATTACAAAGAAGTTCTCTAATAAAGGTCATTCATTTGGATGTCACTTGAAATGTCACTCCACATTAAATATTAAATATGTTGTATTATGTTCTTTAAAAATAAACAATATTTTTACCTAAACATGTTGTACTAAGTTTTTTGAAAATAAATGCTACAATTACAAAAATTATGACCTGGGTGAAGAGCAGGTCCTTCCACTTGGCAAACACTAAATAAATGTGTAATAACCAGAGTTACTGTGCAGCATTGTAAGTGCTCTGCACATAGCACTGGCAAACATCTTTTTAGTTCCACTACTGTGCAATAACCTAATAATAATATGCAGTAGTGCAGCAGTTCTGAACCTTTTTCAGTCGACATACCCCTTGCTCTCAGAGTGAGACTTTACATATCCCCTTTCAATGGGAAATTAATTTTTTAGGCCCTTCAACCTGTGTTAAACAATGTATGAAATATATCTCATGCACTCCCGATGAGGCTTCACGTACCCCCTGGGGGTACATGTACCCCTGGTTCAGAACCGCTGCAGAAGTGCATTAGCATTGTTTGTGCTGTGACATGCTACTCTGCAGATTTATTAGGTTATTGCACAGTTAGCATCTTATGTAGAGATGCCCAATATGTCCCAAAAAATCTTGTAAAATTCTTCTTGGAGCCTGTCATTCCCTTGGGTCATTAAGGTCTTGGAAGTTTTAGCTGCCTCCTGTAGTTTTTCCTATATCCACACCTTCTTCAGCTGATGTCTCTCACTTTCTTCAGAGCTCACCTCTAACCCCACCAAAAAAGAAGTCAAGGGCTACCTGATGCAACACTCTGCTGGAGTATAAATTTTGATAAAACTCCTTCACTGTGCTTGCTATCTTTTCTGTCTTTGTTAACCACACTCCCCTCTCATCCCATACTGCTGTAATACTTTATTTTTTTCTTCTTCAGGAAAAGTAAGAGGACCATTATTCTCCTTCCTCTACCCAGGCAGCCTTCACAAGGAAGATGTTTCTCTGTCCTTGCTCTGTAAGCCACTCCTTCAATAGTATCTTTGTGTCTCTAATTTCCTCTGCTACTGGTAATCCCACCTCTGCCAGTCATAGGATATGAGACAGTCTCTACTGCAATCTTGTAAACCTCTTCCACTTTTCCCAGACCCTTCTTTTCCCTACATTCTGAAGAAGTCCCAAAATCAAATGTGCCAGAATAGTTCATCCCTGACATTCCTTGTAGCTCTCTGTTGCTGGTAGGTGCTGCAAGACTTCGGCCCCTTCCTGGTCGGGGCCTTCCTCCCTAGTGATGTCAGGGTGAGACCACACTTTGGGGCCACCTAGATGTTTTTGAACACTGCCCCTACTCACCTGCCATGACTTCAATGTTAATAGATGGGGAGGCAGTTCCCTGTCAGTGGTCCCAGAGGGATCATGACCCTGGTCTTTCTTCACGGGGCTCCAAGCCTCCACTTTACTCCATCCTTGCCACATCCATGGCCTGGGATGTCCCGGCTCCCCGTAATCCTCCCCGGGATGATATCCTCTCACCCAATAGAACCACCACGATTGTGGATGGGTCTGTTCAGCCATCAATCTCTCCCAAATTGATTTCTGGTTTTTGGACCAACCTTCAGACTAAACATGCCCTAGTCCGGGGTTAACTAATAACTTAGGAAAAAAGCTTAACTCAGAGACGTTCAGCATCCGTCAATAGAGTGCCTAGGACTCTAGCCCCCAGGACACTTCTGCCTTCCTGGGATGAGAAAAGGAGTTTTGCTTATCTCTCTAGGTACTCTTCACAGGTACTGGCAAGCTAGGAGTTAATAACTCCTGATCCCACCACCTGATGGGACTCGCCCCTCCCCTGCCAGGCTCTGAGCCAGTCACTGCCTGCTCTTCCTCCTTTACCAGGCTGCCCGCATGGTTCTCCTGTCGCTCGCCACCCTTCCCCATCACGGTGCCTGGGCTCTCCATAGCAGCCTGGTCTTTGCCTGTGATGGTGAAGATGCTCTCCTCCTCCCCAATGTGACCCTCTAGCAGGCTTCGGCTCCTTGAGCCCAGACTTGGGGTTTTCTCTCCCAGGTCTGCTTGGCTGCTGTTGGGGCTTCTCACCCTGTGCCCCACTCCGCCACTTGTAATAGGCTTCATTACCTGCATCTCCCTGCCAGCAGCAGGTCTTCCCCTGCTGGCATTCCACTCTCCTCTGACTGGCTCCACTGTCTGCCTCTCCCCACCAGCAGCCAGTCTTCCCCTGCCAGCTTTCTCCCTCTCTTCCTCCAGACAGCTGGGTCTCTCCCCAGCTGCCTTTTCATCATCCTGTGCTGCCTCCTAGCCCCACCCTGGGGCTCAATGATCCACAGGCTCAGGCAGCTGCAGAACTGCCAAGCCTGCACCAGCTTTTCCCCACAGCTGCTGCTCGTCCCGGACCCTGATGTGAGTATCGATGTTTGTAGGGCAGGGTCTTGGGACATGTTGGGAGGGAGGCTTCTATGTAGCTAAAAGGGTCTTTCACCTGGTCTGTCAGTCTGTCACAGGTGATTAGTGTGGCCCCACTCTCTATGGCAGGGGTTGCCAATGTTTTTGGGTAGAATGCCAAAAACACCCACAAACTTGACTTGTGAGATGCTGGCATGCTGGGGCGGATGGCAGGGGAGCCACAAGAGCCATAAGAGGTCCAACCTTTCTTGTGGTACTGCAGCTCTGGCCCCTTCATCACTGTACACCACCATGGCTTGAACTACTGCTGACTCTGCTGGGGCCCAGTCCAATAAACCCTACAATAAGTCATAAACTAATATCAAGTGTAGTTTGTACTATGTATAAATAGATACAAAAGTGGTGCTCAAACGTTTGTTTATGTAGTATCTGCACTGAAATTTGCAACAATCAGGTTTGGAGTCACAGTCAGACCCACAGCAGTCTCCTGTTCCCCTGTGCAGTGTCTGCTGTCTCCTCTGTCCCTTCCCCTCCTTACTGTACCATGCAGCTCCCTTCCACATTGTACTTCGGGGAGAGCCTGAGTGGGATCTGATAGTAAGGTGGGGCAGAAAGTCTGCAGGAGGAACAAGTTTGGGGGGCAGAGGGCAATGTGGCCACATGACCTTCCAGTCACTATTTTCCTTGCTGCAGCATTGGAAAGGGAATGAATGCAAGATAACACTTGGATAATTAGATTCCACACCTAGAAAATTTTAACAAATTTATACATTTTTCATATATAGAATCTACTTATTTTGAGGGTTATCTTATATTCAGAATTATCTTGTATTCAAGCAAATATGGAACATATCGAGTTGTATACAAGCTTTTTTTTCTGTCTGTTACCTAGCACTGCTGTTTGTTTCTCTTCCAGAGACATGAGGGATGGTCTAAGCTTGTCAAAGTCTATCCCAACCATACAGCTGACCCAATGAAAAGATTACCCACAAAAAACATATTTTTTCTCTTCCTCTATAAACATACTTATTTCTATTAGAATAATATAAGCAACCAGCTATGGGTTTTTCTCTGATAGATATTGTATACCTAGAAACTGCTCTCTTTCTATTTAAATATTTGAAGATATTTACTCCTGGAGGATATCTTTGTGTGCAAAAAATATTTAACTATTAGAGTTGTGATAGAATAAGTTAAATCATTCATGGGTAGTAATGTGTATGGGTGAACTTGTCTCAAAGATCATGTCAACTAATACACAAATATCTTCAGTGGAAACAATCTATCGAAAGCATTTACAATTAATTACCTCTCACTGATACTTGTTGCACTTGCTTGAAAAGTTTCTAGATTAGATGTCTATTCATTGAGCTTTAGTCAGGGATTTTAATGTGGATTCAAGATAGTAACATTTTGGGCAGTAATTTAAATATCATTAAACTTGAGAATTGACAGTGATTCATAAATGCATGTCTACTTAAATAGCAGTAGGGAGATAATAAAGAAAAGTTTAGATCCTTTACTTGTTATTTCTTTTTGTTCTATATTGAATGTCTAATGGTGGTGACACACATTCAACTCAACACTTCCTAAATGTAGTTAAAATGCACACAAACATTTTTCAAGCAGTTTATCACATGCTAAGTGCTCTTGTAGCATTCCCTGGAGAAGGGTTAGAAGTCTAGAAAATGAAGTTATGGGATTGCTTCTGGCAGATTTAATATTTTTGATTTCTAATGCCCAAATGTCATAACACATAGGGTCAGGATAGAAGACATGATCATCTTTACCTATGAAGTACAAGACTTTCCCTATGCCTGAAGAAGGGTCTTTGTGCCTGAAAGCTTGCAAAGAATATTTTTCCCAACTATTCCGTTGTTCTAATTAAATATATCACATCTACCCAAAGAAGCTTGTCTGTCTATGTCCTTAGGCCAACTTGGCTAAAACCAATAACCCTGAGGTACAACAGAGCTTTCAGGCTGTAATGCAACTGAGGACTTAATATAGACTCTGCCAACATGAGCTTTACAGCAGCATAAGAATATCCTAAAAAGGTTGCTATGGGTTGTTATCCACGGTGTCATATTTAACTGAATGGCATGAAAGAGAAAGGGCCAATGCCATAAACTAGAGCCATCAAAATGTTCGCAGCAGCATTTTTTTCATAGAAAATTGGATTATTGAGTAAATGAGTCTTGGGATGAGACATCTATTTTAGAGGCAAATACTGGCTTTTCAGTATTTTCAGCTCTTCAGCTGAGGAGTATCTAAATTACAAATTCTGAAGCAAAATTGCTGAAGAAAGGGTAGCTTGATTGGTAGAACATCAAGATCAGTAAAATAAAAAAAGTGAATAGGTCATTAAAATTTGTTGAATGAAGAATTATTAGCAGGAATCAAGTAGATTCTAATGACCCATGAAAACAATGGACTCCCACTGACTACCTGAGTAGAAATGCCACTGCTCCTATTCTAGGCAGAAAATCAGCCTGCCCACTTAAGACATGCATAGAAGGCTAATTGGGCAGGGAGGGGATGGGATACATATGGAATGCAAGTAAATCTGGTATACTGAAATCACTATGAATTTTGTATTGAAAAATCCTGCAATTCCTAATATTAGTATCCCAGCCATAGAATATCATTTTGCATCAACTAATTATACTAAAACTAAATTATTCAATAAAACTATTAAATTAATATGTTTGTACAGCTTTCTTGCATTCATGCTAGCTTTCAAATCAGTCAAATGAAAAAATACAGAACTTCTACTAAATTGGGAACTAATTTGGATAAAATGTTTTTTACCCTCATTTAAAACAACTCTACTACCAAGCTGTAGAAAGGAAAATCTCTCTTATCTCTTGCTTTGATAAATTTAGCTTGTGATCTTGTGAGCTTCTAAAGATGATCAAATTGAGCGCAGAACCCCATGAATCTGAACACAATACTTTGAGTGGTTTCTCTAATGAACACAGTATGAGGTATTTAGATCATCTTGAGGATAACTGCTTCAATCTAGTTATTGATATTTTCAATAGCTGTTTAGTCATCATATGCCATTGGTCAGTAATTGGGGCAGTCAGCTGGTAATATCCCCTCCTTATAAATTAGCATTTTATTGTTCCTGGGAGTATGTTTTTCTTTACATACTGGAACTATTTCATTTTATTAAAACTTGTACTGTGATAATATATCAGGGGAAAAAATCAGAACAGATAAAATATACATGAGAAAAAGACACTAAATATAATATATAAATACCATCCACAGTATTTTTCTTTTAATTTATATTTTCTTTTAATTTATATTTATACCTATACTTTTTGTTTATTCATGTATAAACTTAAGTATGATGACATTGCTACAATAGCTGATCCAAAAAAAACTGTTAGACACACAGAGATCATACTGCACTTGCTCCTGAAGTTTCTAGGGGCATCTGTCTGCTTGCCCCAACTTGGATGCTCAGTGCCCCACCCCTCTCCAGGCTCTAATACTCTGACACCTTTTACCTGCAGGCCATAAAACACCTTTGCAGCGTCCCAGATGTACATGGCCCAGGTACATGCTGGTAGTGGCTGAGCCCCAGAGGTAACCTCCATGCAGGCCCAGTCCTGATGTTCATTCCCCTCCCACCATGACCCAACAGAAATGAGCTGCCTACACTGGCTCCTGCTCAGGGGACTGGTGTCTGTACTGGCATCTGGGTTGTAGAGTGCCTGGCTCTGACCTCTGAGATTTGGTGTTCCATGGTCAGGGTTTGTGGGACTGTGCCTGAGCATGCAGCCATGGGAGTCCCTGGTTAGATGTATGAGTGCCAGGGTTGGGGTTCATGGGACTGTGCCCAAGTGTAGGGCTTCTCCTGTTCTTAGTGTTGGGGTCTGCATATACATCATGAAGCACTTCATCACTAGATGTTGAGGGTGTGGGAGTATGACTCAGGTGACCAGATTGAGGCTCAGGAGGGGTGGGGGGAAAGGCTCAGATGTGTCACTTCCCCTGTTGCCTACCTGTAGCAGGCAGATGGCTGGAAACATGGCTGGGGAGTGAGGCTGTCCTTACTCCATGCTGAGACAGCCCAGGGGCAGCATAACTTACTGCCCCTGGGCTGTAAGAGCAGAAGAATTACTCCCCTTGATCTACAAGCAACACTCCTGTTAATATAGCCCAGTATGCTGATGGCCTTTACTGCAACAAGAGCATACTCTTAACTCATATTCAGTTTATAGTCTACTCTAACTTACTCCATGCTGCTCAGCTGGAACAGCTGAGTGCAGGCAATGTTCTAGCACCTCCCTGCATGTGTGGTATAAGAGGGTCACAAAGCAGATTGGAGGTTGGAGTGACAGAGGACAGTGATCTAACTCAAATCAATAAGGGAACAGTACAGAAGTTCAAAACATCAGTCTACCCTGAATCAATCTCAATGACGTATACCTTTCATGAGGCCTATCTTAGGTCACTTGCATCATTTTAGACTGGTCTCTGTGCATGGAAGATCTTTATGGTTACAGGTTTAGATCAATCTACTTTCACTTATACTGCTCTTAGTGTAATATCCATTCATGCCACAGAGGACAGTCCTGAGAGAATGTTGAACATTTCTCCTACCTAGATAGTCACTTTTCATAAATATAACCAGAAGAAATCTGCCGATGCTTTCTTTGGACATCTCCTCAATTGTGTGTTCAATAACGAAAGCAAAGCAAACTTCTCAGCTACCAGGTTGTTATTATTCCTTCCTTGTTGTATGGATATGGAACTTGGATGACATGGCAAAAAACACCTGAAAGCCCTGGAATGTTACCATCAGTGATGTCCTTGGAAAACCCTCCATATCAATTGGAAAGACAGGAGAATGAATACCAGTGTTCTGACTCAAGCACAAACCATGAAAATTGAAGCCATGTGTATATAGCACCGGTTCCCTCAAACAGGACATATCATAAGAATGCCTGACAATCAGCTCCCCAAACAGGTTGTATACTCCCTACTTACACATGGCCATGATTCTATAGAGGTGGGAAAAGAAGAGATTCAAGAGCACCTTGAAGGTCAATCTAAAGAATGCAATATTAACATCAACACCTGGGAGATTCCACCAATGAATCATTCCCAATGGTGTTGTGATACATGACAAGGCATTGAGGAAATTTGATTTATTATGGAGGCAGATAGATAAGAGAGGCAAAAAGAAAGAGCTGTGATCCACCATCACCAGGATCCACCACTTTGCCTTGGAACTATTTGCTATGTCTCCAGTTGTACATGAGGATTTCAGATTGGCTTCTTCAGCCATCTCTTAAGTCACCAGTGACTTCCATATTTACAGGAAGACTGTCATCCTCATAATGAAGGACTGTCAATGATGATAGCTTTGTCTATCCCTATAAACATCCCCCACAGAGGTCAAAGCTAGGCCCCACAGTTGGCCTTACCTAAATGGTATGAGATAGAAAGAAAACTCATAGCAAACTCTTGATACTTTGCCTGTAGATCCAGCATAAAGAACTGGTGGCTTGATCTCCATTATGCAGCATGCACAGACTGAAATAATCTGAAGAGAAACAAAACAAGATGGACAAACCTCTTCATACCTAGACTTCAGACTCAGCATCGAAGGCCACTCTGGAAGGACCATATGGGACAGAGGTTCTCTAAGGTCCTGTGTGTAGAAAACAGTTAAGTCAAGCTAAGCTGGGTTTCTTTAGAAGCCTTCCCTCCAACACCAACACAAAGCTATTTAGTGGCATAACTAGGGTGGGGTGACCAAGTAAACAGCTCTGGGTACCAACTTGGGGAGGTGGCTGTCAATAGCAGTCACACCAGTAATGAGGCAGAAACTAAAGATTTCCCAGCAAGGCAGAAACCTTGAAGCTGCTACCACAGACCATCTCTTTTCTTCCACGGCTACATATCATATACATGTGTACATAGCTGTGGAGTAGACTAATTAGCTGTGGAGCAAAGTATTTCCATCTACATGTGGAGCACTATTAGGCATCAGTAAACTAATTAACACCATTTTAACACAACACTATCTTACATCAGAGACAGTACTATCTTATGGTGGTGTAAGTGTGATTAAATGCATGTGTAGACACTGACCGTAGGTGTAAATTACACCTAGTCAGCCCAGCCAACAGAGACCAGACTCCTGCCTGCCACTTAGCCACACAGCTCCACACTTTCAGCGCTCTTGTGCCCCAGCCAGCCCCTCTACCACCTGACATAGCCACCCAGAGCCAATGCTGATCCCCCACACACAGGAGTAGCCCTGACAAACTGGTCTGCCCCATTTCAGATTGCAGCTGTCCCAGGTATGCAGTATGCAGATACTGAGCCTGAGAGTAGTTTCTCCAACACAAACTGCTCCAGAGTTCTTTCAATGAACTGGATGTGTAGATACACCCAGTAAGTGCTCTCCTATTCTGCCACCAGCTAAAGTACTTCAAAAGCAAGACTCCTATCATTTCTTTTACATATTGGACAGTGGTATGTTGCAAAGAGATGTAGATCACTATTACATTACAGAACATTTTATGCTGATATGGCACTTCCATTCACAGTGCTAATTTTCTTGTGAAGCATATTATGTGTAATCAATATTTAATTTAATAATGTTCAATATAATTTATCATATCTCTTTTTCCTTGTGACGTCTTTTTCTTTTTTGTAACACAGCTTTTCTCACAGTTTATGACCACGCAAAAACATTTAGCCTACCTTTAATATGTTCTGATAATGAGCTTTCCATTTATTCAGAATGAGTTTCTTAATTTATGAAAATGTCCTGTTATTTTGCTTTTTTGATCATTTATGATCTGAGACCTTTCATTGAACCATATAGGGAAATACTGCAACAGGTAAAGTTATGCTCTGCTGAATATCTTTTTCTACATAGGAACATGATAGAGCAGAAGAATTACTCCCCTTGATCTACAAGCAACACTCCTGTTAATATAGCCCAGTATGCTGATGGCCTTTACTGCAACAAGAGCATACTCTTGACTCATATTCAGGTTACAGGCTACTATAACTCCACTGTTACTTAGAGAAGCTAGATGCCTTCAAGTTGCCAAGATGAGATGGGACACATGGGGCATTTATACATATACATTTTTCTGCTCTGAAGTCCCAGAGTCTGCTGTACACATGAGCTAACGTGCGCAGCACTGCATCACATGCAAACGGTGAAATGCACATCACTGCTGAGAAAATGGCATCAGTGAGCTTTTGTACTAAAGCACTTTCAATGTGTTTTAATTCAGAAGTGTGCCACCACCATTTTCTCAGCACTGGCACACATTTCACTGTTTATACAAATGCATACACTGCAGTGCCATGCACTTTTGAAAGCAGCTGGTGCTGTGGTGCAAGCATGTGTACCGATGCCCATCATGCTCAATAAATAGTCATCAATGGCTCAACGTCTAGTTGGGAGGTAGTAACAAGTGGGGGTTTCTTAAAAGTCTATCCTGGACCCAGTATTTTTCAACATTATTATAAGCGATTTGGATGATAGGACTGATTGCTTAGCAAATCTGTAGCGTTTCCGACACTCTAGACCAATACAGTCACAACCTGGATAACTGACATATGGAAGATAATGAATTTTAGCCGCTTTTTTAAAAATGAAAACTTCATAACTTTACAAGAAGGAAGCAAAATTTACCACCTGAAACATGAGACCCTGCTCCTGCCTTTGCTCAAGCTAATTTGCATTCCAACTGAGCACAGAAATACCTTTCCACAAAAGAGACTCCTGCCCAGAAGAGCATTTCATCTTTCCACTCTTCTGTGAAATATGTAACAACATAACCTGAAAGAAATATGATTCTACATCCTGCTTGCCACCAGACAACTACAAAGTAAAAAGACTTTTCCAACTTATCTCTGAGCCTACAGAAAATCTGCACAAAAGGAACTGTTCTAAACAGGAGGTTTTACCACACCTGCAGCTCTCCTGTGAAATACAGATTTTCATTTCTACCTGGGAGAACTTTTACATTCTTTGCAATCTCTTATGCCCGATGAAGGGTGCCTGTAGCCAAAAGTTTGCAAACAAGGACTTTTTTTTTTAAATATCTAGTTGGTCTAATAAAAGACATCACCTCTGCCACAGGTTTTGATTCTTTTTACCTCTAGACCAGGGTGGCCAACCTGTAGCTTTAGAGCCACATGTGGCTCTTCAGAAGTTAAATATGTGCCTCCTTGAATATTTGCACAAGCACACAGCAACCAGCTTCTTGGTCACTGTGTGCTTGTGCAAAGATTCAAGGAAATTCATATTTACTTCTGAAAAGCCACATGTGGCTCCAGAGCCACAGGTAGACCATCACTGCTCTAGACCAATATGGCCTATGCCATATATTATATATAAAAATACAACAAAATAGGCAAAAAAAAATAATCCAAAGATATTGCTTCATTAGTCCTGGAGTCATTATAGAAATGTATTTCTTTTTTTTCAGAATCATAATACAAAACAAAGCCTTCATAAGCATCTGGACAGTGATTCCGGTGCTTCATTGAAAGTGATTTCCAAACCTGACCTAATCATCATCTGGGGCAGCCATACTGTTTCATTTCTTGAATTTTAGGGATTAGTATACGAGTGGTGAGAGCAAGTAGGAGCAAGTACACAAAGAAATACTCCCTAGAAGCTTTCTCATGAGCATCATTGATGCAGACACATCCTTGGTGTTCAGTTTCTTAATATTAATGTTATATTAATTTTATTGTCCCAAAGAAAGCCTTTTCATTTATTAGATCAATTGCTAACTCAGAACTTGATTCACATTAGCAGAATAATGGCCATATACAATAGTGTGATGCCTGGTGTTAATAAATAATTTATCTGGGAAGCAACTATCATGTTATGGTTGCCATTTCATGCCACTGGTATTCAAAGGGGAAATCAGCCTGGAGATTTTCAGTTGATCCTTTGAATCAGTCTCTCCTGATTGAATATGGCAGTTGCATTAGAATCAATACATTTTCTATCCAAAGCATTCTAGGCTTTGATGCTTCTAGGTAAATGGAAAAATGATATGCAATACCAGTGGGGTATAAATATATTATTAATTAATATCAGCTCAGATTTTTGTTTAGTTTACTTCATACCCGGATAGCAATACACATAAATCTAAAAACTTAAGCAAGCTTTAAACTGGTCTATATGAATGAGTGGCAAGTGTCAGCTATTTGTATATAGGTGGAATTCATCAATAGCTGATACAGCCAGTACTTGACCTCAGAACTTAAGGGCTACCTCGAGGCTACAGCAGTTGCAACACAGAACAGCTGGAGCACCCTTTCGGAGAAGAAAATCACCTTCACATTTGTCCCAAATAGGCCAAATAAGCATAAGAGAAAAATGGACACAGCCTGTAGAAACATGAGAGAAGAAATGAGTTCATGTGTACACATTCTATTCTGATCTACATACCACGAAAGTACGGTTTGACACTTTATTTCTAACACAGTTTTGGACAAACATCTATTACAAACTGATTTTTACCTACATTTGTCTGAGTGAAGTACTATGAATTAGTGATACAGGTCTTTAAACAATACCTACAATACTATGATACATTGGGAGGAACTGAGAGGGAGTTACAGTTTGTTTG
>JAGPOW010000229.1:4332261-4342556 GCA_030014935.1 Caiman crocodilus
CAGGGGCAGGGCTTCAGCAGGCTAGTTAGCAGATGGGACAACCGGGCCCAGTAGACAATTTAAAGGCATGGGCATGTCTGTAGGGGTGGAAGGAGACCATGAATAGAGTTATTCTTATTCACTTAAGGCTTGAAGGGTAGGAACTTGGTCAGCTGGATACAAAAGGGACTGGCTGGCCAAAATAGACTAGTGCTTGTTCTAGTACTCTAGGGCAGCCTCCTTTTTCACAAAAAAATATTATTATTATTATTATTATTATTATTATTATTATTAAACAGTCCTGCTATATAAGGATACTTGATTCTACCCTTTATGTTCCCTCATTTTAAATTAATATTTCTATTCTGTCCTTTGTAAAACTTCCAGAATTTTTTTAAAGACATTCTTGGGACCCAGTATTCATATTGTTTAATACTCACTTCTGATCTCTCTCCTCCTGTCACTCATCATCTATGCATATATTCCCTCTTTCCCTTTTCTCAACTAACTCTCAGTACATAAAAAATAAAACATGTTGTTTAAGTGTAGTCCAAAAAATTCCAATTTGAGTGCCTACAATTGGAAACAGTAAATGGATACTTACACTTAGAAAATAAAAATCTTTTTTTTAAATGCTTAAATGTGGATTCAAGAGCCAAATCAAATATACCCACATCTGAAAATGCTGACCTTAATACAAGAAAAAATATTTTAAAAAGAAAAGAAAACAGTATTATTCCTCAGTTCAAAAGAAGAAACAATGGATGTCTAAACTACTGGTAGGTGAACGCAGTGTAGTGATATTTGGGTCAATGCATCACAATGCAATTTGTTCAGCATTGTTTGTTTGTTTTTTAATGAAACCACCTACTCCTCCTGCATGCTCTATAGCATTTTAATTCCATTAGATGTGATTCACTCTGAGGTCTGTGTTTTTTAATATTATATGTAGAGATGCCATTTCAGTCTTTATAGTTCTGTAATACTGCAGCACACAAGCAAAGCATATTTGTGAATGCATGGCACATATAGCCCTGAACATTAATATCAAATCAGATCGTTTGCAAGAAATGTGAATTTCAATGCTGAAGCATGATCAACTTCTTCACCAAGAAAATCTTTGTAGGTTTTGTGAAGGCTTGGTATCACACACTGGAATGCATGCAAAACTTATCATCTATCTATGCAGGTTTATGCCATATTTGATTATCAGCTCAGCTGAATCTTAACTATCTGCCTAAAATAAATGTGGCACAAGCTTTATTTATGTTTTTAATGGGAAGACTATGCTTTCTGAAAGCTAGTATAATAAATGGAAGTAGTGGAGATATGTATATAGGTATGATGCCAAAGAAAGACAAATATATTAAAAGAAAATGAAACAGGAATCTTATAAAGAGGGAGATCAGGCAAGTCAAAAACTTCTTGGTTCAGTGAAACCTTCTGGCAACATCATTTAACACATTTTAAAAACATTATAGAAAAATGTTTTAGTATACATTATAGAAGCTGCTGGGTAGCAATATATTAGATCATATTTGATTGATTTCTGTTAAGATTAGGAGCATATCAGGTTACATAAGAGGAACTAGAAAAAGTGCTAAAATAATTCATACAGGCTGTATATTGTGAGTAGTTTTATTCATTGTAAAAATAAATCTATTCCTCTGTCTGAAACTATCAATTAAAATAGTGGCCATTATTCATGAAAATAAATATATAGTGTGTTATTCGCGACAGGAGAATGTATCATGTATAAGTGGTCAATAAATCATTTTAGGGGAAAAAGTGATACGGGAAACGATGGCACTTAAAGTTTCAATTTTCATTAGAATTATAACTCTAGCAAGCAGCTCAGTAGAGATTCTGTCTCTACTGCAAAAGCCAGTGCAGAATCATCTTTAAAAAACCTGGGGTTTTTTTATTTAAGTTTCACACATGTATAAAACTTATGTTTTCCTTTTTTCAAAGCTGATCTTCAAGATTTGCAGTAGACTGAGAAAATGGAGTATACAGGGGTCTTTTCAACGGCCTCCAGCTGAAAAGTAGGGTAAATTTGCACCTTACAGACTAACCAAAAAAATATATATGCATATATATGTGTATATAGCACAAGCTTTCATGATGAAGTGAGCTATGGCTCACGGAAACATGATACAATCATACATACATGCTTTGGTATGCTTCTAATATTAACAGAAATCAATCAAATTCCTGGAGTTGCAGAGTTTGATACAATATTAGGTCATTCAGAAATGCATAAGCTATCATAGGCACACTTCTGATGAAGTAAGCTGTTACCTATGAAAGCTTAAGCATTTCTGATTGAGTTAGTCTCTCTAAGGTGCTACCTTGCCCTGCCTTCTATCTGCTTAAATAAAGGTGCTGTAACCATTTTCAGAATCGCTGCTAACCTTTACTCTTCTAGGTTGATGATTTCCATATCTCCACTTTCCTTTGCAAGGGTAAAACCTCTGGTGGACACTTATCTTTTGTTCCCTCATTATTAACAATCAAAGGAAAATCACAAGTGCATTGAACTCAGATATAGTTTATTCTAAAAAGGCAGAAAAGAAGCATACAAAGCAAAAAAACAAGTAAAGTTAAAACAAGGAAGACAATGCAAGGTGTATTATTCATTGGCCATTTTCATCCTTCATTATTTGTTCTTTGTAGCCAAATGTTAATTTGCCACTAAGAAGCTAATTCCACTTCCATTTCAGTCACAATTACAGGTAGCCTATAGTGGTTTACACAAACTTATCTGGCCTTCAAAAGCCTTTAGGACTAATTATTTAACTATCATCAGGGATCATAAATCTAGATTGACTTGCCATCTGAAAATTACTTCAGAGTTTTAAGGTGACTCAAATCTATCTTCTCCAGTGTCCTAATGTATAGCAGGCATCATATAGTAGTAAACATATATAATACATATATACATAATATACTACATATGCTAGATACTAATAACTGTGTGCTAATAACTGAAAGGGCTTAGAAAATTAAATTGATTCTTTTTTAAGAAAATTATTTGCACAGCTGGCCTCCAGGGGTCTCCTCCAAATTCTTCCCTTTTATACTACTTCCTTCAAGTGCCATGTCAGTGTAGACAGGACATGGCTGGAGGGAAAGCAGATGAAAACAGTGTGTCCAAAATAATGCTATGCTTCATTTGTCCTCAGATACCAAAACAGACACATTGGGCATGTCTACATGAGATGTTTACTGTGCAGTTGACCAATTAACTGCACAGCAAAGGTCTATACATGCACACCTATTAGGGTACATAAAACTTTTAAACTGCACAGCAGGATAGTCTTGTAAAATACAAATAATACCCTGCTGCAGAGTTTTTTCATGCACAGCAGTACATGTGTAGGTGTGGTCCTGGGTAGCTGGAGCATAGGGTGACTCAGCACAGGCCTAGCCAGCAGACAGCACCCACACTGAGGCACCCTGCACCCCAGCCAGCCTCTCCGCAGCACATGGAGACAGGGGAGCAGCCACCCAGGGCTGCTCCCCCACCTCTGTGTGCCTCAGTGCTGGGGGCTGCCTGCTGGCGTGCCCCATGTTGAAACACCCTGTGCCCCAGACAGCTCCCCTGTAGCACATGGAGCTGGGTTGTAGCAGGCATGGGCTAGCAGGCTGACCCCCTGGGTCCCCTGCCAGCCCAGTCTGCTCCTACCAGGTTCCACATGGTACATGCAAATAAATTTTGGAGCAATTTGCTCTGGAATTTTTGGTCTTCAGCACACATTCAAATGGCGTGCCCAAAAGCAGAAAATTCATATGGAATAATATAAGGTGTTTGCATGATAGTCTGGCAATAGAGTGACAAAATTCTCCACTGCAGTTTACTTACGTTGAAAGCTCAAGGCTTTTATTTACAATGTACTCGTGGTACACTGTCATAAAGCTGTTCTGCACTGACCTTCTGGCTCAGTGAAAATAGTCTGTTAGATTGGAAATTAGGCCACCATTTACAGTAGTACAAGTTTGATCTCTCCACTATTTGTTCACCTGCTGTAAGCATAGCCAAAACTCTAGGTGAATTTGATTTCTGCAGTCTGTAATATATTTAATATCAGCCTAAACCAAGTATGTCACTTTTCCTAGAATCCTTTACAACACCAATCAAGAGTTTCTAAAATACCAGGAACAATTGCCCATCTCATGACGAACAACACAGAAATTAAGTAAGGAGAAGAAAAATTTACTTGAAGAATTACTTTCCAGTCACTTTGTCATATAAGCTTTGGCCCAAAAGATACTCCGGGACCAAAGGAAGTAGATGACTACAAGATAATATTAGTCCCAATGGCTCTACTTTACCCGATAGCTACCCACTTCTCTCTTAACACCAAACCTGACCCCTTTTACAGTACATTACATATTCATAGGATGGGCTGCCAAACCTGTAAAAGCAGCTTAACCTCTATTCTATGTGGTAGTGAGAAAGCTACCTTCCATCTTTATATTGTACTGCTCTCTTGCTTGCATTTTGTTTGTCCTAGCTTGTTTGTAAAGAGCCTCTGAATAAGAAGCAGAAGGAGAGTAGAATTGCCACACTGAGCTTAAAAATTCTGACTACCTTAATTTTAAGTTTGCCAAACAAATGCACTGTCTCACACACACACACTGTTTTGGATAACCAAGGTTGCAACCTTATTTACACATCTCAAGTTATATTTATTATATTTTATTCCTACTTCTCTTTAAATTTGTTGTACGATATTACCTATAGAGTGTCCCATGTCATAGTCATCTTACATTATCATTCCAGGAAGGTACTGTATCTTCATTTTGTACACAGTTGCCATGCTCAGCTATTCCGTAAGAACAGAGTGATGAGGTGTTAAAGCAGTAGGGGGTTAGTGAATTCTTTGGTTTAGGTAAAGTTATAAAAGTAAAGGAGAAGCTACTGTAGGGGCAGCTCTCATGAAGAGAGGGTCTGTGCTATTTCAAGACCTCAGGCTTGAAAGGCCTTGGGTGGTTATTACACAGCAGTTTGAGTTGATTTGTTCTGGTTTTGAGTTTATGGTTTTGGAAATAAGCAAGCTCCAAAGAAAAGGATGCAAAGAGAAGATGTATAGTTAGGACTTTATTTTTCCTTCCCCACCTGGTGAGTCTGCACAGTGACTTACAATTAGTAATAAAGTCCAGACAGTCCTTTACAAATCACGGGCTAGGTGAATCTTTTACGATCAGCAGAGCTGGAAAAAAAAACAAAAAACAAAAAAACCTGTCTATGAATACCTGCTAAAATTTAAACCTGAATTCAATCCAGTCATGCCTGGGACCATTTTATATTCTCTTTGTGTGAATGTTCAAGCAAGCAATCATTACTTGACTGCACACTAGTAGAAACCAACATTTTAAAAAACTCACAAGCATTGATCTCAGAGGTGGTATAATTTATACAGGACAAGAAACTAATTGACATAGCAGGTGGGCTAGGTTCCAGAAACCCCTCATCTGAGTCTTGCCACAGAATCAGTTAAAACATATGAAGCATGGACTGTCCTTCAGATTAAGAAATGCATGCACATATGCACTTTATGCAGAACCAAGGAGACAAAAACTTAAATGTACATGCTGCACTTAGTCAAAAAATCTTACTTCAGTTAGATAAAATAATACTTTGCAGGTCACATTTCAAACTGGGTTTGAGTCTTTCTGTAAATGCTTTCTAATAGAAAGATGACCTGAAACTGATTTTGAGTTCCTGAAACACCATGGCCACATTCAGATGTGCAGAATTGTGTGCTTGCAGTGACACAGATAAAGTAGTGGCACAAATTTGTGCCACTACTTTGTGCTGCAGCACATGACCCTGCATATGCAGTTGAGAAAGACAAAATGTCCCACTTCAGGCAAATTGCCCTTTCCCCACTTCTCCCAGCATGCTGGAGCAGCCAGGGCACAAATGAAATAGTAGAGACACCGGCCAACAGCCGGCATATCTCCCCAGAGGACCAAGCCTCTGTTCTGGCACATGCTATTTTAGCATGCTTTTTTTCCTCTGCCTTTTTTTTGGGGTGGGGAGGGGAGGCGCGGAGTTGGGGGAGGTTTGATGACCTGGAACACGAAATCAAAAAATGCTTCCGGAAAAAGCAGCTGAGTTGTCAACATCTGCCATGTCTTCATCAGTGTTTTTCTGGGAACTTAGTTAATTAGTTAAGTTAACCTAGTTAGTTTACAGGTAAAATTAATCAATAAATTGCCTAGTCAGAAATCTTAAAAAATATGTACCTAAGTGAACTCATCCACATATTTAGATGTAAGTCCATTCAGCACCGAAAGGACAACATGACTTGGATAATAAGAGCCTATTTTCATCAATGCCTTGTACTTAAAAATCTCACTGAAAGTCAATGGGACTTTGTCTACAAAGGATCAGATTTGCTAAGACATTTAAGTGTGGAAACACCCAACTCCTAGGTCTCTGTCTGCCTATTTGAATCTTTGGCTTCTGATATAATACCTGGGAACAATTAAATAATTGATAATGGGATCTTCAGAAATCAGAAAACTGACTGGGGAGTTGCCTAATTGTCTAGCAAGAAATATCAAGGAAAAGAAAAAGTGAGGTCTGAGCACCACCATTCAGAAAATGATAGATACCCTACTCTGTGCAATAGGGAAGTGGAGCCTCCAAAAATCTTCTCCTGGATTCACAGCTATAAGCCCACTCTTAAAAATGAAAAAAAAACTGGCCTGGTTTAGGTTCTCTCAAGAAAAAAAGACAGAGACTTACACAATTGCACACAGCGGTTAGGACACTCACACAGGAGGTAGGACAACTGTTTTCAAATCTCCTCTACCTGATTTGGAGCAGAAACTTGCATCTAGTATTGTAAGTTCCAGGTGGAAGCCCAAGCCACTTAGTTCTAGAGTATTCTTTCCCTCTTTGACTCATTAATAGCATGTCACAGTAAGTCCCAACAGTGCAACTATTCTAGTGGCCATACTACTGTAAGCACTAATTAAATAAGTCTTATATATTTATTGTCATTTTTCGTGAAAAATGCTGACATGAGGAGCTTAAGACTTATAGACCTGTGCGATTGTTGATGTGTTCTTGCAACATTGGTACGATCTTCTCCGCTGACCTGCTAGATCCATTAATTCTTCTGCAGATAGCACACACCAAGCTTAAATGTTCAGAACTGGAGGAGATGTCATTACCTTCCAAACTACTTTCTACCCTTCTCTGAATCTTTAAAAAAAACCACATCAAACCCCAGGATAATCGGGATAATTTATGAGCCAACAGTTCCTTCTCTTACGCTTCCTCCCCAAACTGCTGGTACAAGAAAACGGGATTAGACAGGGGACCTTAAATTTCACTTTCTCCCTGCATGAAAGAGCTTCATTTGCAGCTTCTGTTAACATAAAAACAGCAGCAGACTATAGCTTTTATTCAAGTAATGTACTATGGGTTTGAATCAGTAAGGTGCAGAGTACTTCAGCTTCTACCAGAGTCAGTGGCAGGTGAAGACACTAAGGACCTGATAAGAAGAACCTGTAGGGTCAAGTTCTCATTTGCACTAATAACAATTCTTTACCTTTTACCATAACAAGCCCAGGCAGTCACAGAAGAGATGTTACAACCTGAGATTTTTTTTTTTTATTGTAGATGAATTACTGTAATTACACCCCACTAAAGCTATGACAAAATACTGTGAAATTAAAGGCTATAAGCAATAAAGATTTTTTTTCAGTGGCTGAGAATGATTCACACTTGTAACCATGCTCCGGAGGCTCAGCCAAACCTTGATACATCCTGTGCAATCACTATTCATGACTAGCAAAAGAAGAATAAACAGTTTAGATACCCAATCAACCCTTCTTTTAACCAAGTAAATTGCTATGCTGAGAACTTCATTTCTCTTTAACAAGGATGACCTGACAAATGTGGTTGTCAAGACAAATTGCCAAGCAAGCTGCATCCATGTACTGTATAAGCTAGGTGCTTTTATTTTAATTAGTAAAACAGGAATAGCTTGAAAACTTTAATACTAGTTAAAAGAAATTCTCTAAGAAGAAAGAAAATAGTAGCAGAAAGTGCATTCTTCCTATTTAATAACTTTTTACTTGAAGAAACGCAACCGTAAGACTGCCTGGGGATTTGAGAGCCTATTTGTTGGGGAAAAGAAATTGATAAAGATAGAAACATGGTGGGGCTTTTCTCCAAATTCCCTCACTGATAAATGAATACTAATGCTTAAAACCTTCTAATGAAGACTGGTTTACCATAGAATAAAGTCGTCAATGATGAGCAGAAAATGGAGCATTTGTAAATACAATGTAACACAGAATGATAAAGCACATCCAATTTATGCAAAGATGTGCTTGCAGCAGTACGATAAATAATATCCGCATAATCAATTACTGGAAGAAAGACGGATTGAATAAATTGTTTTCTGGCAATTTATGGAAAACAAGCCTAGCACAAAAAGGACAATTTGACTTTAGTCTTTTAACAAGATTGTCTGACGAGCATTAAAACCAAACTTTTTATTGATTCAGAGAAGACAATATTTATAACTGTCTATTTCCATTAGTACCAGAAAATTCTAAGTTGGGTGAGGACAAAACTTCTTATTCTTAATTTGAAAAATTGAGAATAGAATGCAATAAAGGAATATCACAAACTATTGGCTACCTTCTCCAGCTAGGATTGCTATCTGGGCTTTAAAAAGCCTTAGGAAACAGATATTATCTCTGTCTAGAGAGAGGCAGTTAGTCATGTTAGTATGAAGTCAGGTGGAAAGCAGAGTAGAAATGCAATTTATAGAGTAACTAAATCAGAGATGCATAAGCTTTTGTGAGCCCAAGATCACTTAATCAAATGCTGTGAAAGAACATGCACAGAAGAGAGAGAATGATTTGAATACAAAAAATAGGGATTTGAATACAAAAGAGAAGGCAAGGGAAGGTAAAGAGAGGAGAGGAAGGAGAGGGTCATATGCTAGGAGAGACAAACAAGTAATAAACCCATAGGAAAGAGAGGTTACAAAAACTAATCCAAGTAATGGTGTAAGAATCAGTAGTCCTTAATTAGACCATATTTAGCATAAATCAATCTGTAGATTATTGTTTGTTCTGAAGTTTTGTATTTAAATTGGCTTTTAAAGTTCCATTGTTTAAAAACAGGTACTCTGAGGTCAGTGATGAAATAACCAGGAAAGTTAAAGCATTCTGCCATAGGCTCTTGTGTGTTTCTGGTATTGATGTCATATCAGTTTTACTGCATTCTTTCACGTAAAGATTTCCCTGCCTGGCCGATGTAGATGGCAGAAGGACATTGCAAGTAAGTGATAGCATATATGATACAGATGAATGAACCTCAGATGCTATAATCTGTGTCATTTGATCCACTGATGTTGTGGTCTGGTATTGACAAGGGGGCACACCTGACATCTGGGTCCATCTTAAGGCCTGGTGCCTGGGTGAGAACAGGATCTACGTAGCCTGTTCTTTGAGATACACTGTTTGATGTTGGGAGACTAACTATAAACCAGGACAGATTGGTTTCCCATGGCTACCTTGAGATATTCATAATTTTTCAGGAAATGTTGGTGGTCATCAATGATGTATCCAAGGTGTTCAGTTGAGGGGCTGCAGGTGACAACAAGAGGGATTCTGTTGACTTGTCTTAGGTTGGTAGTCTAGCAGCCCAGAGCAAAGTCCAAGTCTGGCTTTGTTGATCTGAGTGGCTACAGTTTGGGGACTGTATTGCAACTGTAAGAATCCCTATTCCAGATCCTTAAGGTGTGCATCCTGGTTAGTGGGATCAGATCAGGGATAAGAAACATTATCAGGTAGCTAACCAACAAGAGAAAAATAGTAGAAAGGGCAGGTGGAAAAATAAAACCAGTCCTTATTGCTAGGTCTGTGCGAAGCTTTGGTCCACTGAATCTCCAAATCAAAATCAAATCAGGAGACCCTTTAATGTCTTTGAGTCAAATTGGAACCCTCCAAATCGATTTGGAGAGATTCGATGATTCTGATGTATGTAGAAAAAACATTTAAAGCTGTGTCTACCTCAAGGTATCAGGTGGCTGGTGAATGCTGCAATGGTGGGGTGGATGGAGCATCCCACAGGAGCTCAGAGGGCTCCTCAGCGTGCTTGACAGTAGACCCAGAAGAACTTCCAGTCCACTTCCAGTTCCACTAGGGAGTGTGAGGGGGCCCCCATGCACCCCCAGCTCAGCAACTGGTGTTTCTTTGGTCTGGGAGGGTCACCTAGGGTCCTCTCATGGCTGATTGATGAGCTGGGGGAGCACAGGGGGGCCCTCCAACATGCT
>JAGPOW010000229.1:4342656-4371107 GCA_030014935.1 Caiman crocodilus
CGCTTCCAGATTCAACACCGAGCACATGGGGGGGCCCCCCACACTACTGTGGGATGCTCCATCTGCCCTAGCATTGCAGCATTCACAAGCTGTGCCTGGTACCTCGAGGTATGTAGAAAAAACATTTGAATCTGCGTCTATGGCTGAATTGCTGATTCCCCAAATCAGCACTGAACCTTCAGATGTGGATTTGGCCGAATTGAATCACTGTCCCCAATTCAGGCCAAATCCAAATAGAAATCAAATATGGCCCATTTCGCACACCCCTACTTATTGCCTTTGGAGTGTAGAGAATAGGATGTGTTATAGAGATATCCAAGCTAGTTTTAAACTAACCAACTTGGGTATAGTAACAGTCTACTGCAATTGCATGGAATTCAACACAGCGCACACGCCCCAAAGAGGGACAGGGAATTGTAAAATAATCAACATAGCTGGGCGTTACTAGCAACCACAAGTAGCTGTAAACATCTACTCATCAAGTAGAAAGGTATCAAAGACAAATGATGGCTACTCAAATTTGTCAGTTAAGTCAGCATCAGCAATAGTTCTGCAGATCTTATACAGTGAAGTGAAGACTCAAATGGGATACACAAAATAGAATACTTTTTTCTTTTATCTTTTTCATAACATGCTTGATTTCTTTATGCAACTTTTAACTATTTTGCTCTTTTTACTATTTCTAATCACCCTGTGCTTATATTCAGGGGCTTCCTCTTCAACCACATTTTGGACAATCAGGAAAACACACCATAAAAGTACTCCTGGCATTTAATACCCCATGCAATACAGCACCAGATTATAATCTTAAACTGTTAGGAGAATGAAATAGTTTTTACCATTTGCCATTCCTGTTGCAGTTACTGTCAGGAGACTATAGAATCAGAATTTTACAGCCTCAAATATTTTGCTAAACACAGTTGTAAATTGTACTGTTCTGACCTTTTCAGTATTGTTATTTGATCTGATGGCTATTATTCTCTTCCCCTGTCCCACCTCCCCACCATTCCTCACTTATAGAATCAGCCTCCTATAAGTAAAATCAAGGAAATGGTGACACAACAAGCTTACTAAATGTTTAATATTTTATAACCATCCATATACTACGTGGAACATTAACATTTCTTCTTGAAAAAAAGTGTGTCAAGGATGCTTGGCTATTTACTTGTTCTATTGTTAAATAAACTACCAAAAATTCTTCCTTCATGTCAGTACTTCAGCACTGGAACCTGTATCTCTGGAATACTCCTCCAAGCAAATTCCTTTCTTGGAAATTGCTGAAAAAGTTTGCAATGGTTATCTATCACCACTATATTGTATTGGAAACCAAGTGACCAATACAGTTACCTCCATGCAAGTAGATCTCATCCAAATCACACAATGAAATCCATTGCCTACAGCTAAACTGTACATTGCAACTAGATCTGCTCTGATACCAGTAGTCAGGATGCACATCTTAAGCATCTAGATAAGGATGCCTACATTTACAATACAGTCCTAAACTGTATCCACTCAAATCAACAGAGCCAGACTAAGAACACGCTCTCACCTGCTACAATATATAAACCCAGAGATAAGGCCAACAGAATCCCTTTGGTTGTCACCTACAGCTCCCAGCTTGAACACTTCAGACACATTATTAATGACCTTGAACTCCTCCTGAAACATGACAACCATCTCAAGATAGCCATAGGGGACAGACCTGTTCTGTATTATTATAGATGGTCCCCAACCTTAAACAGTATTTCTCCAGGACCAGATTACATACCAGGTCCTCAACAAGGAACCAGACCTTGCTATGGACACAAATGCCAGCTGTGTTCCTCATCACCACAGAGCACACTATCAAGGGACCAAGTAACAGATTATAACATCCAAGGTTCATTTACCTGTACCTGTACCAATGTCATATTGCAGATGGAGCAATTCCTATGTGTAAGAAGAAATGAATACCAATCTGACATCAATACCAGAAAAAACACACAAAAAGCCTATAGCATAACACTTTAACCTTCTTGAATGAAAAATTGCAGAAAAAAAGAAATCACCCAGACTGGATTGTGTTAGCAGTCTAAACTGAGACTATGGGTTCTTATCCAGCACCTACCCTAGCATCTATAAACTCTGCATCCCTCACTGGGTTGTTATTTCCCCTTCCCTACCCTTTGTATTCTAATCACTGCTTTGTATTTAGCAGCTCTGCTTCCTACAGTCCTTTCACAGCATCGGACGAAGTCCTCTGCTTACAGAAGCTTATGGAAAACTTCTCTGATTTAGTTAGTCTATAAAGGTTCAAGTTTATCCTGCCTCCTGCCTACCTTCAGACTGACACAGTGAACTACCACCTTCTTTTTTTACTCTTTGAAAAGTTCACCACAATTTCCAGAAAGCCACGCTTCCTTCAGGTGTCCTATCAATATGCTACTGCCCTAACTTTGAGCTGCTAAACACACGAGGAAAGGTAGGAGACATCATGGCTTTGTTTAGGACTTAGCAACCCTTTGCAAACATAGACCACAGCTTGCCTCTCCACCATTCCCCTCTAGCCATTCCAATGACAGTGAACAGATGCTGCAGTGAGAAAAAGCAGCCTTCCATTTGGGTTGTGGCAACTGGTTATTAGCAAAATGTGGACTGGATCAAACAGCTGGGGAATCAGCAGGCTCTTAGTAAAATATAAACTGAATCTGACCTTTGCAGGCTGGATTCACTCCCTTTGTGAACCGGATCCAGCCTGTGGGCAGTAGGTTGCCAAAACGTGGCCTAGTTAATCAGGTATTATATTAATTCAAAAGATCTGGGGTTAAAATCTGGTTGCACTGAAATTTTGTCATCTGTCAGCTAGGCTCAAGTTTAACTGCTGGATTCTGTTCCCAGCTTTGTTGTCAGCCTGTTGGAAGAATTTGGGAAAAATCACTTGACATTTTTGTGTCTCAGTGTTTTTTCATCTATACAATGGGGATACTCCTTTAAAGCACTTTGAGATTTATTAATGGAAGCCGTATGCAAGATCTAGACATTTATTATTTTTTCAGTCTCGAGCACTATTCAGTCTTTGTCCTATAGCAAAGCCAATAGCTAACACAATTTTCAGTCATGAGGTTCATTTTCAATCTAAATAGTCATTGTTATCAATGGAACTATTAAACTAAGCAAAAGGGTACAGGAGTTCTGCTTATATGTTAAGTGGTTAAGTTGTGGTTCTACTTCTAATTGCAAGGCAAAAAACTGATACAACACACAAATTCATTTCACAAAGACTATTGAAAATTTAGCAGGTAGCCAGTTTGGCTTCAGACACCTGGGAACAAAAAGCTCCATTTTTTAAATTCCCAATTGCATATTCCCTGCTACGATATAGATACAAGGTCTCTCTCAAGTAAATCTAAGACCTTATTTATGGCTAACACTGTCATTTTTGTAGAGTTTCATACACTTGTCCACATATTTGTACCTTAGCATACAGCCACTATACACTTTTAGCATGCTCCTCAATGTTGATATATGTCTTGAATGTCTTACATGTGTCAGTGCAGTCATCCATGATTTGTCATGTCCAGATTAACTGAAAGCATTGTTCTAATGTCTAGTATTCCCCCAAGGTTTGACTTCAGCACATAAGTCTATGCACAACAGGGTTCACTGCATAGATGAATACCAAGTTACATACTGAAGTCTTTATTTCTGATTCAGAACATTAAGACTTCCCTGCACAAAGATTTACATGCTGAAGCCTGGAAATAAAGAATTTTGCACTAATATCCTGCACAGCAGCCACTGCTAATAGGTGAAAGAAAGTGAGCTATCCAGCTACACAGGAGGTGAGTCTGAAGGCTCTGAGTGAAGTTTAAAGCTGGCTAGGTTGGTTCTCCCTGGGTACGTCTATATGTGCATTTGATGCAGAAGCAGTTTACTAATGAGTAAACTACTTGTGAGTAAGTGCTCCTGGGCAGGCATCTACACGTGCAGAGAAGTAGAAGCAGATTTGCTGCTAATGGCAGCAAATTGCTCCAGCTTCCTGGGGCCCTGCAATGGGCCCCTGCCACAACCAGGGGGAGCCTGCCTTTGGGGTCCTTGTCCAGGGGCTGGCATGGATCACTGGGCCAGCAAACAGCTGTCTCCTGGCTAGGGCTGGGACACTGGACCCTGCCCCTGGGGGGTGCCAGTGTGGGGACAATGTCATCCTCTCCTGGCAGAAGGGAGCTCCTGGCCCCAGCTCCCTGATTAGAAGCAGGTGACTTGGAAAGAGCTGCAGGGGAAGGGCAGATCCCAGCCACCTGCCTGAGTCCACCAGTGGGGCAAATTGGGGCAGGGGGCTGGAACCTACCCTACCCCTGCAGCTCTTTCCAAGCCTCATGCATGATCAGGGCATGGGATGGGACCTTCCTCTGACCGGAACAGTTCCCAGCCCCTGCTCCACAATCATGGGGTTGGAGCTAGAGACCCTGTTCCCCGTGCTCTGATAGCAATCGTGGTAATTGGATGGGCAATCATGGGAATAGGGTTTAACATACCCTAATACTGTATGGTCTCATAAGGAGCAATGGGAAGTTTTCTTCAGCCACAGCATTTGCAATTGCGTATATGTTGTTAGACACGTTTTTGTGCAGATGTGAAGTGAGGAGAAATCCAAAACTTCAATGTGTATTTGAAAAGTACACATAAAATTCCAATCTGAAGAACGGCCGTTTGTGCCTGAAAGCTTGTCCAACATCTCCCCAACAATGCAGTTTGTCCAATAAAAGATATTACCAAAAACCTTGATTCTCACATATTTCCTGAGTCATCACAGCACAACACCTCACCTGTACTAAATAAAAGTTTGTCAGGCTGACAGAAAACTGCACCAAGACTAGAATATTTGGAGTTTAAGGTATGAAGAATGGAAAGATTTCTAATATAAGGATTTTATTAAATTATAAAGAAATTCATTTTCTCTGCTTCCCATCAGGTTCCTCATGAATAGGTCTATCCTGCAATTATTTAAGAAGAGAAAAGAATGAAAAGTGAAAATAGGATATATTGTAAAGATGGATAAGGTGGCTTTAATATTTGAATAAATTTATTTTTAAAAGGATGATGCTAAAGGCCAATGAAAGCATTAAACATAAGACAGAAATGTTGAAAGAAAAGTAATACTGTTAACTTAGTATACAGATTACACAAGGAAGGGATACATGAAAACACTCCCTGCACAATAGCTCCTACTCTGCCCATGCCAAAAGCTGGAAAATGTGACATAGGCACTGTTCAAAGTGTATGTACATGACACCCAGCTTCACACTCAGCCTCAGAAACGCTTATTGTTGTGCACCCAGTGCCACTAAAATAGCAGCAATATTACATTTTGTGGCAAATGGAGCACATAGAGCGGGGACATATAGGTAGATGTTGCCCCTGACAGAGACATACCATTGCAGTAACTGGGTTGCTATTCTTGCTTATGCTGTGAGCCAGTCAGGGCCCTAATTGATTGTCAGAAAGAAGACTCGCAAAGACAGCAAGAAGACATGAAAACATCCACAAACCTCAACTCTTGAATCATGCATAGCTTAGTGACTCAATGTACAGTGCTTGAAAGCTGGTATATATATTCTGTATTAAAGAGAAGATTGGTGGTATATTCTAATCCTGTACTCTATGTTCGAGGCAGAGAGACATTTAGAAAGTATGCTAGTTTGTACAGTTCATAGATTTCAGAACATATAGATAATGCATTTATTGGCAAATCCACTAGAAGCAAGCTTTTCTTACTGTAACAATTCATGTTGCAAGAATAGGATGAAAACAAAATATTTGCTTCCTTTTTATAAGAGATAAGGGATACACCATGTACCTCTATTAATACCATGTATTTAAATGTATATATAGAAAACCAGATTTTGTGAAACAGTAACATCCTACAGGAATTACTCATGTAATTCAGAACAAATTTACCAGCAGAAGGAAGGACGTTGATTTTTTACATAGTGAATCTTTCTAATAGAAGAAACATTTTCTCTTCAGGACATGTTTATGGGGAAAGCTATAGAATGGATAAGAAAATTAAGACAGAATGTAGAAAGGAGATAGCCTTTTACTAAAGTTTTAGGCCTAAGTATATCATCTTTGATTTTAACCTTACAGAATTTATTATTTGGAGGGATAAAGAACAGACTTCTCATTTGAGATGATATCTTTTGGAAGTTAACAAGCAGTATAAGAATGAGAGGCAACTTTAAAATGATTATGATAGGAAGTGCATGTGAATGAATTTGTTGTTCATTTGTTAGCAATGCATTAGCTGGAAGCTAAACACACTTTCATTTGTAACTCATGTCTCTGGAGGTGAAAGGCCTAGTCCATTAATACACAGTACCATCTTGCCATTGCAATTTGCATATTGTTAAAAAAAGTTAAAATTCAATGGAGGTGACAAGAGTTATTAGTGCAACTAAATAGACGTGGCAATTTAAAAACAATATTTTTGAAAAAAATAAATTGCTGGCAGAGGAAAGCAGGAATCTTTTCCAGCAGAGAGGAATCCATAATATATGCTGAGTTCAAAAAGGATGTGGCAGTTTCATGATAGATTAGTATTTTGAAACATTGCTCCAGCTTTTAGAAATGTGTTTGTACATATATAAGGGAATGGTGTGATTAGCCATGCCCCTTTTTTTCCGAAATCAAAATAATTTTCCTTTTTTTTTTTTTATATAGGATTGAACAGCAGATCAGATCATGTCAATATCCTGTGATTAGATACTGTTGTATAAGGGAGAAAAAAATAGATCTAATGAAATTTTACCTGCTGTTTGGTGGTCTTCTGCTTTCCTTTAATTAAATAATCACAGGCTTAGAAACAAAAACAGCTTGGAACTCTTTGTTTATATGAGAAACAGTGTTGACATACATCTTTATGAAAAACCTACCTAAAATACAGAAAATGAAAAAAAAATGGAAAAGACTTCATACTTCAAACCTCCCAAAGCTAAGAAGGAATGTGTAAATGTAAACAGAAATAAAGATACTGTGTAGAAGAGACAAGGGCAAGATACTTGGCTCATATTTCCAGTGTTTCATTCAGCGCAAAAGAGAAGCAACTCTCACAGGTGTTTTGCAATACTAAAAACATTGACAAAGAAAATGCAATCATCAGTAAAAATCTTCAGATCCAAATCAGGCGCATTGCTGACCAACTCAAAAGAGATAGCAGAGAAATGGAAAAATTTATGTGAAGAGCTATATGATGATGTTGAAAGCATCAATGTAACTTAGGAAGATTATGTATGACAACCAGCATCACTGAACTTTGAAATAGCCCCTTTAAGCTCTCTGAACCAAATCAGAACCCCCCAAACTGATTTCAAGAGATTTGAAGAGATTTGATGGTTCCAGTCCACTTCCAGGTCCATCAACAATCATGCAGGGGGCCCCCATGCTCCTGGGGGACGCTCTGTCTGCCCCATCATTGCAGCATTCACAAGCCATACATAGTACCTCAAGGTATGTAGAAAAAACATTTAAAGCTGTGTCTATGGCCAAATTGTTGATTCTCTGAATCAGCATCAAATCTTCTGATTTGGATTCAGTCAAATCTAATCAGGACAGAGATCCAAATCAACAAATCGAGTCTGAATCTGAATCAAATGTGGCCCATTTCACATACCCCTAGTGTTCACCCAGCTTTAATGCATTCTGTAAAAGATTGTCTCTCTTCTTTCTGTTCCCTCTTGTCATACTTAATTTATAAACTCCAGGGAACAGGAATCAACTTCTTTCTTATGCTTTTCCTTTGGGCATGTGAAGCTCAAGAGAGCCACAACAGTACAGACAACAGCAACAATCCATGCCTTGTTTTATGCACTCTTGGGCCAAGTCCTGAACTTGTGTTATGTGGTATAGACCTACTGTCTTTAATACAGCTGTGAAAAATTACATGAATCAAGGATCCAACCTCGACCCTAGAAAAGCAGAGAAGTTTCTCAGGGAAAACACAGCACTCTCTCAAAAGAACTTATTTATACGTTAATAATAGCATAAGCAAATTTGATTAAATGAAAGTGTATCACTGGTTAATAAAATGTTTCTAAAACAATAGTTATGGCTTTAGTAATTAAGAAAATCTAGATCAGTGCTTTATTTCTCTTTGTGCATCTTTAAAATTAAAAAAGAAAAAAAGAAAAAAAATCAGTTTTTTGTTGAGTTTTTTTTGTGGGTTTTTTACATATCTTTGCCCTAATAGCTCATTCTAATTCTTGGGTAATGTATTATATAAATAAGTAATGTGGTTTTCAGAATAGTTACAATTGGTTGAAAATTGTTAAAAGGAATTGTGAAGATGTCTCAAGTACTGGTCCTGAATTAGCTCTCTATGGACCTCTGTACCTGCACAGCATTCATTTCAGGACTGGGGCCTTGGTATTTTACCCACTAAAGCTTGAGCATAAATACTTCCTCCATTAAACACCCCCCCCCAAGTCAGGCTCCAGTCATGCAAACAGATCACTTACGCAGTCTTTTGTCTGTGGGGAGCCAACTCTCTGACACTAGCCCCAGGTTTGCTTCCACTGACGTCAACGATAGTTTTGCTGCTGCTTTCTTTTTGTAGCAACAGATACGTATTCTATACCTCTGCAACCATAGGTATTATAGATTTCTTACACTGATTCCAACCACAAATGTCTTTAAACTTTGAAACTTTTGATTTTTCATAATGTCACAAGTAAAATTGAACTTGTCCCATGAATTTCAATGGTCGCTTATAACATTTTTTTCTTCTTTTTCCTTTTACTGCTAGGGCTCGCAGGATTTTTTGCTGTTTGATGTTCAGAAGTGTGGACATGTAAAGAAAAGATCAAAGGATGCTCCTGGTTAATAAAACTCAGCAAAAGTTACTGCACAAAATACTGGTAAAATTAGACTTCATCAAAGAATTATGGACTGCTAAGGATCAAGGGAAAACATTAAAAAAAAAATCAGGGACAGGAATATTTTAAAAACAGAAGAAGGAGCTGGAATTTGGTTAGAGAAGAAAAGCAGTAGGGAAAGATGATGCATTTCATTATCTAATTTAATATTTTCATTTCCATACTGGCTTTATGATAAAATGCTTGAAGGTAGATTAGAATTTCAAGTTGGATAGGGTAGGGAGGTCAGTAAGCATAAGTGTTGAATGCAAAACAACATTTATATTAGATAGGGTAATTTGGCAACAAAAAAATTAAATATCAAAATATAGGAAAGTTGGGATTTCGCCTTCAGGGATTCCTGTTTACAAGGCTTTAGCCTAATAAGACTGTCACTTATAAACAGTCACTGGTTTGTTTTTTTTAATGTAGGAAAAAATAACTGCCTTAAAAGTGTCTTTTTTTCTTTTATGTGAATGCCTTGGGTATAGGTTGTGTGTATGAAGAACTGCACACACACACACACACACACACACACACACAAAACCCCTGCTATGCCACTTTGGACAAGTTCTACTTTTAATCAGTATCCTGTATATAACAGGACCTGCACTTGATGGTTCAAAGGAAAGGGCAAATAATCCTGTAACAGAGGTTATTGTTAATCTCTTCATTATTTGTATAAATGAATAACCCTACTAAGAAGACTTAGCCTCGTGGCTAGATATCTCGTGGCTAGAAGCTTTACAGGTTAATTATATTTTGTAAAAAAATATATTTGTGAAAAGTATATTCTACTAACTTAACTATTTCTGAGTAATGAGCAGATGCTTTCTGCAGTTGTCAATAATGACACTGAGGCTTGCCCCGGACCTGAAGGAAGCAAAGCACATACAGTAGGAATTGGTTTAATGTGCCGGGTAGCAATTTATTTAAGCTCATTCCAAAACAATATAGGAGGTTTGTGGTATCTTGGTCCATACCTTTAACAACCAGTTAGTTACTTACTGAGTCCAGTGTAGATAGACTATGGCATTTAACCAGTAGGGTAGGGTAAAGACACTCAGAGCCTTGTTACACATTAATTTTATGAGGTTCCTGGAGCTCTTGCTGCCTGGATTGTCCACACATTAACACCTGAAAATAATTTAAAGCACAGTTTAGGTGGCTTAAAGTTATTCCACTCCAGGGCAGGTTTCTCTCTGATCCATGTTACCCAGCTTGTATTCCATTAATGTGTGGCCACTCCCCATAGATGAGCTGCCCAAGTTGTACTCCGCCAGCATCCCAGAATTAAGTTTCCTTTCCCCCACCCTCCTGTTCTGTGTGAACAAACTTTCCATCCCCTGAACAATAATGCTAAGTGGCTCATATGGGGGAGAGAGACAGCCGCTGCCCTCCATGCAGGCGAGGAGACCCCTGCACAGATCTCTGATCCCTGTCATGCCAGGTCACAGGGCAGGGAAGCAGTGCAGAGCAGCAAGCAAGTCTGCCGGTCCCTGCACAGTGACTCAGCTCCTCAGAGATCTACATCAGGGATTTCTTTGCCACCACTGCCAGCCCCACACTGCTCTGGTGATGTGGGGCTGCACAGGGTGGGCAGAGGCAGCGAGGAGATCCCAGTGCAGATCTCTGCTCCCTGCAATGGCAGGTCATGCAGCAAGGACCAGCACCTCCCTGCCACATAACCTGGCTCCACAGGGAACAGAGATCCATGATGGGTCTCCTTGCCACTGCTGCCCACCCCATACTGCCCCAAAACATCTCCAAAATGAAACAGCTGCCAAAATTTTACACAGCCCTAGTTTTTACACTCCAAATTCAAGACAACAGTCAATATTTAAGCAACTCAAAGTGAAACATGTAAAAAGGCCCTCAGTCTTGCCACATACAACCTTACCTTTAACGGTCCAGAGCCAAAGATTCAGCCCATGCTGGGATCCCTTGTGCCTTCCCCTCCTGTGTGAGTATGGATTAAAAATGCCCTGTTATCCACTGAGGGTGAACAAGATTTAAAACAATTCTTCTCCCAAAATAGTCAAAGTTGATGCTCAATGCATCAAATCCAAAAACAAGCTTATGGTTTATCAAGCAGTCATGATCCTCACCTTGCTGTACAGAGCTGAAACATGAACAATGTACAGGAGATAGCTAAAATTGTTGGAGAAGTCCCATCAATGCTGTCTGTGGACGATTCTCTGAATCCAGGGGCAAGACAGATACACTGTCAGCGTCCTTCTGCAAGCAAATGCCACTAGTATTGAGGTGATGATTATCCAACATCTTCTTCACTGAGTTGGCCATGTCATGTGGATGTCTGACTCCAGACTCCCAAAGGAAGTTTTATTTTCCCAGCTCAGCCACAGGGTATGCTAGAGGAGAGCAGAGAAAGTACTTCAAGGACATCCTTCAGGCCAACTTAAAATAATGCAGCATCAATGTCAACTCATTGGAGACTATTGTCCAGGATCACCCCAAATGGAGAAAGAGTCTGCTGCCTGGATGTCAGTACTTTGAAACCTCATAACAACAAGAGAGGAAAAGCAGGAATGGCAGAAGCAGAATGTTGTAGAGCAACTCAAGAATCTAGTGCCACCCATTCCATGCAAAAACACGTGCCTGAGCTGCAGCAGAGTCTGTCAATCCCAGATAGACCTTATCAGCCATCTTCAGACACAAAGATAAAACAACCATGGAAGACAATCATTCTCAACTGTCAGAGATTGGTGAAGAAGAGCATTCAAGGATATAGCAACTTCTTTAATCAATCCCTATATGCTACTGTGCTGAGAATATTATTTTCTGTGATCTCCAGAACTAATAAAAACTGTAGTTCTAATAACAACTTATTTAAAGATCTCAAGAAATCACTTCTCTAAAAATTGAGCCCATATAACTCTCTGGGTGTGGCCCTCCAGCCAACTCGTGACCCATTTGACTGTGTAGGTGTCAATGATACAGTCCCCTAGTTTTTTTAATGGGAATGGGGTGAGAGACAGTGTCTATGGCCTTCCTAAAGTCCAGAAAGACTACGTCCATTGTTACACCTGCGTCTAAGGATTTTGTGACCTGGTCATAGAAGGTCACCAGGTTGGTCTGACAGAACCTGCCTCTAATGAACTCATGTTGGTTGCCCCTAAGCATAATTTCCCCTGCTGGCACCTCGTGGACATGCACCAGGATAATTCTATCAAAAAGCTGACCCACGATCAAGACTAACTGGTCTATAGTTTCCTGGGCCCTCCTTCCTCCCTTTTTTGAAAATGGGAACCACATTGGCCCTTTTCTGATCCTCTAGCACCACACCAGAGCACCATGAGTGCTTGTAAAGCCATGCCAGGGGACCCTCAATGACCTCTGTTAATTCCCTCAGCATTCTGGGGTGGAGATCATCAGGACAAGCTGATTTAAATAGGTTCAGTCCCTCTTGAATTTCCCTGACTAGGTCCTTACTGCCTCTAGGCCTGGGTACACCTGCCTTGGGGCCTACAGGGGTCCCAGGGCAGGGGGGTGACCCAGACCCTGCTTAGAAAAATGGAGGCAAAGAAATTGTTAAATAGATTAGTTTTGCTGCCTGGTGTGATGACCAGATTTTCTAGTGTGTCTTTAATTACCTCTTCTTACTTTTTAATATTTTTTTCTGGATTTTCTTGTTCCAATTCTTTTATTTTAGTCTTTGGTCCATTATCTGTGCATTTGAGTTTCTATATTTTATTTTTATTTTCAGTCTCTTTTCCGATTCTGTGACTATTTCTCTCCTGTCTCATTTTCCTTTCTCCAATTCTTTTGTCTCCCTTTCACCCCATTTCTTTTACTCCATCAATGTACTGATTGACAAGTTGATGCATCACCTTAAGAGTTTTTGCTAAAATCATCTTAATACTACAGAACCATATGCTCATGAGGCACGTTCATTGTCAATGTATTAAGTTATCAAATGGAATTCCAAAATTACTAACATGCAATGATAATAAATCTTTGAGCCACAAAAGAGGGTAAGTTGGCCAGATAGATGGAAATCTTATATACCACAGTAATACGCATCAAAATTGTACTCTTCTCTGCACTACGCAAAGTAGATAATGTTGCCAGAC
Source organism: Caiman crocodilus (assembly GCA_030014935.1). Taxonomy (NCBI): domain Eukaryota; kingdom Metazoa; phylum Chordata; order Crocodylia; family Alligatoridae; genus Caiman; species Caiman crocodilus. The sequence continues at coordinate 4,355,639 of JAGPOW010000229.1, forward strand.
TGCTTGAAAAAAAAGTGCACAGGGAACTACACAGCTGTGGTAATCTCTAACTAAATGAATAATGCAATATCAACATCTGTAGATTTTTTGAAATGCTAAATGTTCTGATATGAAGTCTCTACTGAGGATACAGACGGTAATGATGTTGTTCTTGCAGTGTTTCCCACCAGAAACAGATTGAGTCCTGTAATCAGATTGGACTGTTAATGGCTGAAACAATACATTCTGTTAACAGGACTAGCACTCAATGCATCTCAGAATGATAAATGCTTGCTTTGTGGGTTGCATTTAATTCCAAGCTTTGTTAAGCTAAAGAAATCTAGTAATGAATATGGACATCTTCAAGCATGAATGCAGATGCCAACACCAGTTGATAGCACTGCATAGGTGAATTTAATCTGACAATTCAAGTTAAGATAGAATAATTAAAATAAATTTGCCATTCAGTGAAAATCATAAGAAGGTCCATTGTTTATCCTGGCAAAATACAAACCATCAAGCAAACTTTTCCTAAATGCAAACAATCCCATTCTATATAGGGTAGCATTCTTGTTTTGCAGTAAAGAAAACAACAACAAAAAACAAAAAACACACACATTTAAGCACATTTGTCTATTCAAACAACAAAAGATGATAAAACAATCTGAAAACAACCAAGCAAGAATATTCATCCATTAGTGTTGTAGGATACTTAAAGAAAAGACTCTGACAGTCTGTTCTCTAATATATTTTTTTCTTCAACAAACTTGTGTTCTACTTATATCAAGTAATTACATGAAATAGTGATTTTTGCTCAAAGTAGGTGATTTTCCTTGAGTCAGGGGGAAAGCTAAAACAAATATCAGAAAAGCAACATAGAAATTTAAGAGAGGCTCAGAGGTGGAATTATTACAGGAGTCTGAAGAATAAAAGTGGTAGCTGTGTAGAATAAGTCTATGGAAGCAGACAAGAAGTGCTCTCCAACACAGTTGATCCTTTTGGCTTGTAAGGCTCTCTAAAACATACAGGAATTATTTCCTTTGTGACACAGCTGAGACAAGGATATTAGAGATTCAATAAACCTTACCAAAATAATAATAAGAGTGAACCAGAAAATGTAGAATGTTTGTAGAGGTTGGGTGGTATATTTAAGCAATCACAGTCGCTGGATAGGATTGCTTAATTTTAGGTCCTTGTTACATTTTGTGTTGAGCATTGAGTAAATGTTAATCATCTTAGTGTTTGATTGGCTTAGTGGAGCAGTCACAAAAAGCCTGCACTGACTGCCTCTCCCCTGCATAGCTCTGACTTGCCATTAGAGGCTTGGTCAATAGGGGCAGGACCAGGAGCTAGGGAAAGGACAGGTGATGCATAACGGGTGCACAGGCATTCATGTTCACCCCATGAAAGTGCTGATGCATCCCCTGACAGGCAGCACTCCCCACTTGGGCAATGGAGGGGGGCAGGGAGGAACGCCAATGGTCCCCCCTCTCCATGAACACCAGCTGGGGAGTGAGGGTACCAGGTGAAGCACTGCTGGCACTTCCAGAGGTGCTGCTGGGCTCCCACTCAGTCCCCCATCGGCAAGATTGGCAATGGAAGGGACCCCTCTAGTCAATGACTGGCACAAGCACCCCCTGACTTAGGAGGCACCAGTCACCCATGGGACAGGCAGGCTCACTTCTCCCCCTGGGCAGAGTGAGTGTTGCAACCCCAAAATAACTAGCAGCTGCTTTGCCTCCAGCTGCCACTCAGACTGCCTCTGCTCCTGGCTCTGCTCCCACTGAGAGAGCGAGTCTGCAGAGAGGATCACTGACTCAGGAGTGCCCACTCCCACTCCATCTGGCTCTGTTCACAGGAGGCAGTGGGCACTCTGAGGCAGTGAGCAGAGCCAGGAGGACAGCTGGTTACAGCGATGGCAGGGAAGTGCCAGTCCCAGCAGCAGGAGGTGGTTCCCTGCTACAAAGACCAGATTGCTGTGCTCCCACCAGGAGAAAAGCTGGTTGGAGTGGTAGTCAGGAGGTGGAGCCTATCCCACACTCAGATTGGTTCCTCTTCCCCAAGTGGAAGAAGTGCAAGAAGTAGGACCAGTCTGAGCAGTGGCAGGAGGCACCGTGGCACCAGGTGCTCTGGGGTGGTGGTGCTTAATCTGCTGGATGTGCCAGGGGGAATAAGGCTCTGTGCCCAGCCCTACTGTGTTCCTGCACCCCTGTCCTGACTCAGAAGTGTGGACTTCCTCCTGGGAAGCTGGAAGACTTCAACTTGGGTGGAAAAGCTGTTGAGACAGGCCAGAAGTTAATGGAACAGGAGCAAAATTAGGCAAATTAGAGATAATCCTGCCCTTGAGTAGTATAATGTTAAGCTGAATGAGTGCTTTAAGCCACTTAAAAGGTGTTAAATGCATCCAGTCCAGGGGTTAAGAGCTTCAGAAGCTGCCTAAAGTTACCATGTAACAAGACCTTTAATAATAATCCTAGTATTACATTCACCATACAATTGTTCCTGAATGAGTCACTAAGAAAGCATCAGAACTCTAACCCAAAAGAGGCTAGACCCTGTGCAACAATTTGCTTTTGCAGTTAAATATTGGGGGAAAGATCAGAGGCAAAGTGACTTCACTCCTAGGGGTTTCCGATTCAGTGCCCCAGTTTTTAGGTTGCTCTCTGAAATACATGAGTATGGACTCAAGCTGCTTGCTTCCTGAGTTATTTATCTGTGTTAGAATTATATCATCCACGTGGGGACAGAACTTGACACACCTTCCCACAGACAATAAATGGGTTGGAAACCCAGCAGCTATTTCTCATTCTTCTGTCATATGGAACCTTATATTTGTCTCCTTTCTTCCTTCCCCACACCCCCTGTTCTGTGAGATATGAGGGCTTTGTGGTCCTGGGTCATCTTTGCCAAGGGCTCCAGAGACAAACCAGAGGCTTGATTTCCTTTAGAATACATCTCTTTCATTTGTCCCCATTTTGAGCATGGGGGAGAGAGGATACTGCTATTATGAAAGCCCATTAAATTAAGCTTGCCATTATGAAAGCCCATTAAACTAATCCCTGAATTTATTTTTTCAGGAAGAATAGAATTAAATTTTTGTTTAAAAAATTCTCATATTTTTAGGACAACTATCAAAATATCTAGAAAGGAAACAAATCAAAACAGGTTAAATGCTATTGTTTCATTTCATAAAATCTAAAAATACTGGAATAGTTGTGGGAGTACTATTTCACTGCCTCAAAATCTAAGACATGCATTCATGCATACAGAATTGCCAGAGACAGTTTTAAGACAGAAAAATTTTCTATAAGATTGAGCTGCCCAGATAATACCAATTTTTTTCAGAGACAAAAAGAATTGGTATTGCTTTTCCCATGTGCTCTGCAATATCCAGGTAGGGTATGAATTTCAGAGCCACAGAAGCAGATGTAGTCAGAGCAGTTAAAGTAGTAGTTAAATGTAGTAATGTAGTAGTTAAAGCCCAGAGACTGTTTTCATTAAATATAAAGTGAAAAGTCAATTCCTCTGTGCTCTAAATTGAGGTGCTTTGGATACATGCTTTAAATGTTCAGGCAGGTATTAGAAACACATATGCAGAAATATGTATAAGAGCTAATCAAAACCAGTAGATAACATGACATGTTTCAATTTCAGCAATATTAAGATGTAACCTTTTTTGGAAATTTCAGATCTTGAAAAATCCAGCCAGCTCTAGTATGCACATGCATTTGCCCAAATTTAATGAATGTACAATTGTATGTGTTCACAGCATTTTGCACATACAGCTACAAATAACTAGGCCCCATGGGGCCTCACTGACTTGCCCAAGGTCAAAAGAGAAAACCAACAAAGTGCTTTGATTTTGTTTTTACTTTCTAACATACCAAAAAGTCATGTGCTGAAGGAAATGCAATACTTTTTAGTCATACACAAGCTTGATCTAATTCACTATTCAGATAAACTTTAAAAAAAAATCAAGTCCCAGTGGATGCTTGTTCACATCACAGAGTCACTGCATATTTTGAAATAATTTGTTTTGATTGGAAGTCTCTGTGGAAGAAAAGCTCAAAATCCAGAACTGGAATACCAGAGGTGTTGCAGAGCAAGACCAAAGAGCAATGACAGATGTGTTCAGGAAGCTTAGATAGCTTTTGCATGCACTAAGATCAATTGAGCTATAGCACTGTTATTTATTCACATTTATACATCCCGCATTTATTGAAGATTTGATAACAATATGAAGATGGAAATATACAAATCTCAGGTGAATAAGAATTAAAAACGGTTTCTTTTTTCCTGTTGATCTTTTTCACCGCTTTTTACTGCTGAGCTATTCCCCTCCTGTGTTTGTTCATCTAATTATTATTTTTATCATTATATTATTGTTATATTATTGTGTTCCATTTTGTTTATCTAATGGAAGCCAGATATAAAAGGCCTGATCCTCCAAGACATGCCCCAGGGTGCTTGGTGGGGCACTTTAATTAGAGAAGCTCTAGGGAGCCACTCTAATAAAGCACCCATAGCATCTCATGTATTCAGTGTCCCACACTTCAAAATGATGGTAGGGACACTTTTACTAAAGCTTGTTTGACACACTTTAGTTAAAACGCCCCATCACTATTTTGAAGTGCAGGGATGCTGAATACATGAGATGAGGAATTTGCTGAAGCAAGCTAATTCGCTTGCTCCAGCAGACTCAGTTCTCTGTCATGCTCAATGGCACACATCACAGCAGGCATCACACACGTGTGTAGGTGCCCCTAGTTATTGCATGCTTTATTCTAGTAACTTCAATACACTCACTTGAACAAGGGCTGAAGAGCTGGACAGAATAGCAAGGTCCTGAGAACTCAGGGTGGAATTCAGCAATACATTTTGACAGACCTTAATGTGAAATATGTGATCACTCCATTGAAGCAGAAAATAAAATTGTGTGTGTGATGAAAGTAAAAGAAACTATAAAGGGCTTTTCTGGGTTGGGGCCAGAGTCCTCAGAACTAAACAGAATCAGCCCCGATGTTACACTGCATTAAACAAAGGGCAGACATTTCACATGTGGTTTCTATTTCCTAAAAAAGAGAGACAGAGAGGGCACGTCAACACCCACTGGACTGTGTTAAAGAACACTGCAGTCAAAAAATATCCGAATAACTTGCTCCTGCTCTGCACACACTATATTTCAAACGTTAGTGTAGCTGTGCAAGATATGCCCAGTGATGCTCTTATTCTTCTCAGTGTCTCGATTTAAGGCATGTTTCTTAGAACAGCCCAGCAATACTTTAACAGTTTGCCATTTTGTGTACACAGATTAGGATCAACTGGTCATATTTTTATGCTAGTGCTCCCTACCACAGTTCAAGAATGGTGTATCTGATATGTAGCAGACCGGATTCCCTGTTCAGCTGTGCCTTTCCAATCCCAATGAACTGAAGTCAGGTTGTACAGGCAATGGCTGAGGGAAAAATTGGGGCCATTTTCAATGACTTGTCATCATTGTTGACTTATTATACTCCAACAACTGAAGAGAACATATATAACGTACAGTCCTGATCCAACAGACTGATCTATATGGATGGATCATTATACTGCTGTCAATGGCAAATGTGTTCTCCCCACAAGAGAAGAGATTTGTCTGTCTTTGCAGATTAAACGATAGGATTGAGATATTAAGAGAACTTCAAGATGTTACTCTCCATAAGTGAAGAGAACAAAATGTTTTTTGAAACCTGAAATTATGCAAAAAACAAGATGCTTTATATAAGACATTATAAATAAGGGCACAATAAAAGCAAAATACTTCTGAATTATCTCAAGAAATTAATCCTTCTTAATTCATGCACCAGGAATAGGCTCTGATATAAAAGCACCTTGCCTTTAGGCTGGATAGTTTCAAAATTACTCACTTTTTTTATTCATATTTTATTTATGTGGTGTTAGTATTTTTATACAGCTCCTATTGTGATGGCATCCAGCAATTAAAACAAGCATAAATTATTCTCTTTCACAGACAGCCAGTTTAAATTAATGAACTATAGGGCCCTGGATATCTAAGTAAGCAAAATGTGACTTTGCTTTGTACTCTAAACATCATGAATATGGAAGTTTGCAGAATGCTTTTGAAATATGAGCCCCTGGACTCAGTGGATACCACTCTATCATATGAAGAGGAATCAGAATTTTGTGGCCCCAGTTTGAAGTTTGGTGACAAGGATCATCATATTCAAAGAGTATTGAGCAATGGCTCAATGTGTGTTTGGAAGCAAGTATCAACTGGGGTTCCTGAGGAGTCTGTTCTGGTTCCAGTATTGTTTAATTCATTGCATTCATTAACGATTTGGATGATAAGATTAAGTACTTGATTAGCAAATTTGCAGATGGCACCAAGTTGGGTGGAAGAATACTCTGGAAGAAAAAGCTAGGATTCAGAAGGACATGGATAGACTGTGGAAATGGTCAACAATCAATCAGGTGAGATTCAACAAAGTCAAGTGTAAAGTCCTGCACTTAGGGCAGAATAACCACATGCACAAATAGACTGGAGAAATGACTAGCTAAGCTATAGTACTGCAGAGAAGGACCTAAGGGTTACAGTGGACCACAAGCTGAATATGAGCCAGTTCTGTGCTCATGTTCCAAAAGAAGCCAACAGTATAATGAGTTGTATTAACAGGAATGTCACTTACAAATCAAGGAAAATGCTTCTTCTACTCTATTCAGTACTGATGAGTCCTTACCTGGAGAATCCAATGTGGCTAATTAGTTGCCTCACACTTCAAGAAACTTTGGAAAAATCCCAGCAGAGAACAGCACGAATGATGAGGGCCCTGGTAGGCAAGATTTATGTGGAAAGGTTGAAAGAATTAAGACTCATTCTTTTAATTCTTCTTGGACTGAAGAAGAGAAGACTTAAGTATAGGTAATGTTGATAACAGTCTTCAAATGCCTAAAGGGTGATCACAGAGAGAAAGGAGATGGCCATCCATGATTGTAGAGGCCTCAGGCTTCAGTGGAAGAAATGTAGGTTGGAAATGAGAAAGAACTTTCTGGATGTGAAGGTGGTCTAGCATTGCAGCAGGCCACCTAGAGAAAATGTGGAATCTCCATCTAAATTTGGAACTGGGAGTATTTTTATTTAGTTCCTAGCTGTATGTTTCCCTCTTGTATGACCACTGTGCTTTGATTCTTCTTTAGTGAAATGCTATTTAACCAATTGAACAATCTCACAGAGGTGCTGTGAAGCTAAATGCATCAAATACTGTGGGATACTCAGAAAGCATGAGAATTATGTAAGGATTATCAAAATGGTATTTACATGGTGCGTGCACACACACACCTATGCTATTACAATCATTTATAGGCGTGAATAGCCCATGAATGTTCATCTCATCCACAATCTCCTAAGTGGACTCTGCTGGAGCACACCTTGGACTATTTCCACAGCAGAAACTAAAGGATACCATATATAAATCTTTCTTCCAGGCTTCAGTGTAGTCAAGGAGCAAAAAAAATGAGTTGCTCACACTTCTCTATTTAAGAGTATACACATTACGCAAAAATGGTACCCACATTAAGTTGTAAAAACCCAAGGGAAATGTTATGGTTACGTTTACAAGAACTTTATACATGAAAATGACATATAAGCTTTTTAAATTTGTTCTCCTCGTGGAATCACTACAGACCACATTACATTTCCTGCTAACAGAGGTGTGTGGGTGAGCAGTGTCTTAAAGCATGCCTGCCTAAAAGCACCAGAAAAATATACTCTATACCAGTGGTGACACATGTGCACCCCCTGAGAGCACTGGCGCATCCCCTGACAGGCTACACTTCCTGATTAGGTGATAGCCGGGGGGAAAGGTGGGAGCATTAGTGCCCTCCCTGAGAGTGCTGGCTTGGGAGTGGGAGCACCGGATAAAGCGCTGCAGCCACTTCAGGGAGCACTGCATCTGCTTCCCAGTTGACATGATCTCCTGAGGCCTCCCCCCCAGTTGGTGAGGTTGACTGCAGGGGACCCCCTCCCCAGTTGCTGACCAGTCACCCATACTCTGTACGTTCAAAGCATAGGTCTCATGGATTTCAGCTGCAGCTAGGGATTGCTCAGAACTTCTGTAAATCACACCTCAAGCAAGGATTGCTCATACATTTTCAGCAAAAATGCTTTTTACATTAGAAGCTGGCAATTTATTAAAACTATTTGTGAGTTTATTACGATATTTTCACTGAACTCCAGTTTGTGTTTAAAGCTATAGACAGAGAGAAACCAACTCCCTAAAATATGCAATAACCTGGTTGTTAGAAGAGTCACATAGGAGAGTGAAGTTGAAGTCCCTTCTGTACTTAATTTGATAAATATTCCAGATATTGGATTATTTATTTTTTAACAGCATTGGAATAATAGGAACCTATAGTATATTTTTACACTCTATGTAGGCCAGCACTGAAAGGAGATCGGGCTTTTGCTAGTATCTTTCCCAGGACTATTGACTTCTATTCCAAACTCTGGAAAAGAGTATGCCCTAGTATGCAAACATCTTTCTGTCTCCTCCTTTCCAATATGTCCCTTCTGCAGGCCTACTTCTTGAAAACCTGCATCCTAATCCTAAATCCAGTTGCCATTCCCCAGGCTTCTCATCCCAATACTTGTCATACTGATCAATTTGTTCTATTCTCATTTACCCAGAACAAAAGTTTACTAAGACAATCCAATGGTCCCAACTAACAGCCCCTCATCCTCCTTGCGTCTCTTTCTACCATGATGACCTGCAGTGCCAGCATCCACATTCTCTGCCCCCGCTGGCTCCCAGACATAGTCTCACTCCTCAGTTTTCCAGTAGCATCTTAACTTCAAGTTCTTTGACTTAATCTCTTTTTCCCAGCCAGTGCCTGGTCTTCCCCTTCCTCTCAACTCCTAATATTGCTGAACTGATTCTGACTCTCAATTTCTTTATACAACCAATCCTTGTCTCCCCTGTGGTTTTTCAAAAAATCTCGAAGTGGCACCTAAATTCACTACCTGGATTCCAGATCCATTCTGCTTGCTCATTCAGTCTCACTTTTAACCGTTTCAGAATTCCAGTCCTCTGCCCTGCTCCTCAGACACAGTCTCCATGGGTGCCTACAGACGTTTAGGAGAAGGGCTGTAACACATGGTGCTTTACACAAAGGGCCATGAGTTAGAGCTGTCTTCCCCAACCCAATGGATATTCACCTGTTGATTCAGAGGGGTTCAAGTTTGCCTGCATCAGCCCTGACTAGCAGCTTGAGGCACTTCAGTAGCCTCCTAAGAGACTGCCAAACTGTGCCTCTCCCCCACCCCCCCGCTCCGGCCATTGCAAAGCTGAGCTGGAAGCTGTGTGCTTCCCCTGTCAAGACGCTTGGGTTGGGGGTGGAATGCTTGGGAGGGGCTGTCTTCCTCTACCCCTGGCCTGAGCATCTTGACAGATGCTGTCTTGCAGATGCTGCCTAGGCTTTGCCATGGCTGGAACTGGGTTTGGGGGGGGGGTAGAACAGAGCCCCCTTGTCTCAAAAGCCTGGCCCAGCTCTTCCCAGTACCCAAGCTGGGATAGCTGGGGAGTGGGGGCTTTGAGGCAAGGGGTCTCCATCCCATACACCCCCAGGTCCAGCTATGACACACCCCAGCTGGCAGGTGCATGCTACCCCCTTCTCCCTCCCACACTGCCCTGGGAGATGTTCCCCAGGTCTCCTCTTTGTGACAGCCCCATGTATGCAAAAAATTAACCCTTGAGGGAACCTGAACAGAAGTTCTCAAAGATGTTCTGTTGTAGAGCATCTTCAGCTAATAGTTCATTTATTGAGGGTTAATTATTGACAGTGAGCTACTTTAAAAGTGCTCTGCAGCCATAAATTTGTGTTATGTCATAGATGCAGATCACTTTCAGGGGCCAGATCATGCAAAAAAAATGTAACTTGTGTAAGCGCCCCCAGTTCAGCTAGTCAAAGTTTCTCCTGACTACAACCACCTGTCTAAATTTTCTTTACCTCACTCTTCTCCTTCCCCCCTTCATTGCCCCCTGTCACATCTCCATAGTTTCCACAACTTCCATATGAGAGTACCCATCTATTATCACTTCCCCACACAGTTGGTACTGGTTCTTGCCTTTTTTGTATCTGAATCAGATAGCTGCCTCTTAAATACTAACAGAGTCATCAAAAGCATGGAAGAAATAGATAGTGTCTGAACCCAGTACAATTTATAACAGGTCAGAACTTCAATTTAGGGGATGGATCACATCTGTAGTTCACACAATGTTCAGGAATTGCACTGTTAAGATTAAAGTACCTAGCACATGTGGCTTGGATTTGTTAAAGGCCTATAAATAACTAGTCCAAATTCAGGCAGATTTTTGCAAACATAGCAAAAGTCATATCCCTGACACAGAAATCACTTTCTAGCAATTTTTAAATTCCCATTTCAAAGCACTGTGGCACCAGAACTTCTCAAATAAAAAGTTGCTAGAATTTTTTTAACATGGGTAAAAACATGTATTTTTATAAGCATCATTCTCAGAAACAGCTGGACTATGTTAGCTGGATTTTCCAAAATAACTCATCTTGTTACAAAAAAAAAAAGTCTATATGATCAAGTTTGACTAAGCTTGAAGCAACTGAAAACAGAAACATCAGGCATCTTTAAATATAGCTAATTAGCAGCCCATCTTGAACGGAGATTCTCCTTACCCAGAAACTCTGAATCATGTTGAAAGGAGTTTCCCAAGGTATGGACTACAGGATCAACATCATAGTTGAAAGAAGTTCTGTGTTCTGCTTCCTTTACTCTGTGTTACACCCTAATAGTGCATGGGGAAATACTGATGGATCAGTCAATTAAGATAGAGAAGATGCTACTGATATGTTATAAGCCAACAATCTAAATTGTCCTGTTCAATATTTGTCATCATTAATCATGTTTCATTTCCCCATTCAAAAAATGTAGCCCATATAACTAAAATGGCAAATGAGAATAAGAGTATTTGATTTTTTGGAATCACAGCAGCTTTTAATTTCTGGATGAAATGAAAAATCATCCATTCCAGAAGACAGGCATAAAAGGATAGGATGTGACATCCAGTGTGGAGTTCTACACGGTACTCTTTCATGAAGACATCAAAAACTTAGGTCAGAAAAGAACCAGGAAAGACCTCCATGCCTGAATATGCTCAAAACATTATCAGTTATGTTTCTGAAAAATGTGAATGTTGCACAGTGAGTCAGATTTCATCTATAAAATCTGTCTTAAAAAATGTACCCACAGGCAACAGCAATTCATGTTTTCAAATATTGCTCTGTGATTTTACTTTAGGTTTAATCTAATACTGACCATATGTAGAGTTTACGATTCTTAATCTATCCCTTTGTCACCCCTATAAATTTGCAAGGAAGTGTCCCAGTTGTTGATATTAGGATGGAAACATTGGAAATACTTTTCCAGTAGAAAACAGAGTTAGGTTACCAACCGATGACTAGGATTGTGGGGAAAAATATTCACAAAAGATGATGCTTATGGGGAAAATATATATCTTTTTAAACTGTGAAACATTTCTGCTTCTCATCTTATGCCATTTTTCATATATATCAAAGGTAGTTTCTACAAAAGAAGAAAAGCCATGTTGAAACTTGTTAATCTTCAAAAATACTGATATTTCACCTTGAAAATTTCTGACTTTGTTCTTCTTAAATAGAGTCATGCTTGCAGCAAAAAATAAAACAAACTGTGACTGTTAATGAAAATAGTAAAATCTAACCCTTGGATTAAATCCACTTAATCTGATTGAGCAGTGAAGATGTTTCCTGACTTGGAGAAAATTTTGAAATCTTGAATTCTCTTGCATGTTGAAATGGGAAAAGAAGATGACATTACTGCTTTAAAATGACAAGATGTGCCTCTGATAGTTGTCCCCAGGGAGCCAAACATCCACGCACATCTGGACACTCCCACTGTGTCCAGGATGTGTGCCATTCTCAAGAGGTTGTCTGGGTGAGGCAGAAGGAACTTCTTGGTATGGCAAGACAGCAACAAGGGTAGGTCCTAGACTCTTGCATACGGTAGTAAGGCTGTTATTTATATAAGAACTATTTACAGTAAAGAAGTAACTGTAAATAATAAAGTGTTGTTTCCACACCACAAGACTCATCAGGATTCTACAGAATACTTGCAGTAGCTCATTCAGCCTCAGCCAGATCAGTGGATATTCAGAAAAAAACTACTGCCTGACCTATGGTTGAGAGAGGATTAAAACCAGACTTCACCTTTGTTTCTGCAGCCACAAGGAAAAGTGGCAGCTATGTTGGTGGCCATGAATCGAATCCTATGCTTGCTCTATTCCATGCTGCTTCTATTCCAGTGAAGACAAGTCAACTTCCCCACCTGATAGGCATTTCAATTTTTGAGGGCTGTTTTTGTCAGGAAAGGTGTGTTGAGTATGCAAGTAAATATGATAGAAACAGATTAGGTGTCATTTTAAGGCATTAAATAGTTGGATATATATAAAAATGTCTTCAAGTTCAGAGGTGAGAGCTATAGTGAACTTTTCTGTTCCTCTTTTTTATCTTTGCAGGATATAGAATTTTCAATGGGAGGTCAAAGACTTTGGAGTTAATTCTTACAGGCACTAAGGACCATTAGAAATCTTCCTACAGGCTTCTTTGATTTTTCCATCTCTGATTTTGTCACAGAGTAAAATGCCCATATTACGAAATAAAAGATAAAAAGTGATCATAATTATCATCATCAACAAATACATGTTAAAACAGTACATTGCTAAAACAAATTCTCTTTCTAGGAAAAGGATGTGACAAATATTAATCCCTGTTACTTTACTGACTAAAGACATTTGAATACCACAGTGATTTAAACAGAATTTACAGGCTATACAGAACAGATAGAACACAATGAACATGGACTGCAAGGAAGGAAGTGCATGGACTTTGTACAGTGTTTCAAACTTAAGGTGGTAGAAGCACTTATTGTGCTATACAGCTGCATTAGTTCTTCTTAGACCCAATTAATAATACATAATTATGGTTTATGTACCAAGGTGACAGTAGAGACTGTACAAAGCACCCAAGTACCCTGGGAACCCCAGCCAACCTCAAACAGACTTGGCAGAGAACCCTTGGAGAAAGGAAAATCTTACCTGGATGGCAGGGAGAGCCAGTGCCGAGGCAATGAGCAATATGGCTATACTGGTGGGTTTATAAGCTTCCTGTCAATGAAACTAGGCAGTGCCCAGCTCATGACATCAGCCACAGGTGCTGCCTTGGGAAGTTTTAAAGGCACTAATAGTGCCAAAGAATGGAAGAGGTGGCTGCCTCTGGGCCAACAGACACTGGGGCAGAAGATGCCTCAGGGCACCAAGGCAGCGAGGTGCTAGGGCCACAGGGACCCGGTTAGCTTGATGGAACTTTCCTGCCCCATTCTGAGGCAGAGACAACGGCTCTACTCCTAATCAGTGGCCATCTCCCAAAGGGAGGGAGATAAAAAATATAAATCCAAAGGGGTGTGGTGAACCCCTTTATAAATAGTTCCTCCATAGTGGAAGCTTTCTTCTTTATTTTTCTTTGTTTATGACTTGGAGAGGTCCATTGGGCCAGTGTCCCTGTGGTCCCATTAGTTAGGCCCAACTTTGGGCATAGTGCCTAAAGAGTGGGAAATAGGTGACCAGCTGGAAGAGGGTAAGCTTCATCAGACTCTGGTGGCAACCTACTGAAGAATCAGAAGACGGGACATAGATCGATGACCATTGAGTGGATCCGAAAAAGCCAGAGCTGCTGCAAAATATCATAAAGCCTCAACACCAATGGTTGGCATGTGAGCGGGGTGTAGAAGAGGCAGAGCCCCAACTGTAACTGCATTCAAACTGTGAGTACCCCAGTGAGAATGTATGTATCTACACCACTGAACCCCCTCTTTAAAAAAGTCTAATAATATCAAGATTTGGCAGAAGAGTTAGGGAAAAGTTCCTGCATCAGCTACTCTCAGAATCAGTTATTGAGTAACCAGTGATGTGACAACCAATCTATAAAAATAATCTGAGATTGAAAAATACAAAGATTCTAATGTAAAAAATGAATATATTTCCTTGAATACTCTGCAGAAGTCTTTTCCGAGTGTTTTTCCTGCATGTATATTTATCATGAAATTTAAACATTAGAAAAAACTGAGAGAAGACCGACTCTGATCATCACCATATGTTAAGGTTTTAATGCGGTATTATAGAACTTTCATGGTCACTTCAGTGCACTATGTCACCGGTGGGGTCCTACAGGAGGGCTGTGATCTCCTGAAGGCCCTCCGCCTGTGCCAAGTCTGGCCCAAGGCACCCTCAATTCTCTCCTGCCACGTCTTTGATCTTAACAGAGGTATGTTGGCAGGCTGCCTTTATATCACCTTGGGCGTGGCGTTTCGGGACCTCCATCCCTGTGATCTCCTGGACCCACCGAGATGTTTCCCCATATGATGGGTGCCCTCCAGGCAACCTGGCCTTAGGGCCAAGCGTGGCTCCTACCACCCCCTAATACCACATCCCAAGCTTCGCTGATGTTGTAGACGTTGGTCAGTCAAATATACGCCCACTCTCTCTTGGGCCTCTCACTGTATCGCCCCTCATGGGCCTCCCAATGTGTCTCCAATGTCTTACCACAGGGACTATACCCCCCCCCGCACGCAACCCACTGGTTGCTTCGCTATGTGCTCGCCTGTCCCGGGCCTTCTCTATGTGGTCGCCCCTCGTGGGCTTGACTCCTACTGCGGGGTCCATACCCCCCGCACGCAACCCACTGGTTGCTTCTCTATGTGTTCACCCCTCGTGGGCTTAATTCTCACCACGGGGTCTATACCCCCTGCATGCAACCCACTGGTTGCTCCTTCTCGAGCCTCTGACTGTCCAGCCAACCGCATTGCTACCCTCTGTTCTCTGGGCCCAACCGTGCCACTATCCCCCTTACTCTCCAGGGGGGTAACCGCAGCACCTCGGCCTTCCCAGAGGGCTACTGCAACACACAGCCACTGCCGGAGCTCTCCACACCCATCCCGGGCTTCTCAATACCTCCCCCTGCTAGGGGACTTCCTATGCCCACTCCGGGCTTTCCCAAATGCCGCCCTCTCTCAGGCTCTCAGTAGTGCCCCTCATGGGCTTCTCAGTAGTGCCCCTCGTGGGCTTCTCTAATATTGCCCCTCTCTAGGGCCAGGGGTCTATGCATCCTATGCTACCGCCCCTTCTCTGGCACTGAGGATACTGCGCCCCAACTGGCGCCTGGGTCTCCCCCCTGCTGGGGTTGCCCCTGAGAATACTGCGCCCCCTCTGGCGCATGAGGACACTGCACCCCCCCAGGCACCAGGATCTCCCCCACCACTGTGGGTCTCCCTTGAGAATAGTGCGCCTTCGCTGGCACTAGGTCGCACCTTCCCCACACCCCGTGGGTCCCTTATGAGGCCTCCTCCAACCCCTACAGCCTCGCCCAAACCACC
>JAGPOW010000229.1:4389479-4400571 GCA_030014935.1 Caiman crocodilus
ATTTTTCCTCCCTAGGTGCAGCACTTTGCATTTCTCCTTGTTGAATTGCATTCTCTTGTTTTCTGCCCACTTGTCCAACCTGTCCAGGTCTGCTTGCAGGTATTCCCTGCCCTCTGGCGTGTCTTCTCCCCACAATTTTGGGTCATCTGCAAACTTGGACAGAGTACATTTCGCTCCCTCATCCAAGTCACTGATGAAGACATTAAAGAGTATTGGTCCAAGGAACGAGACTTGCGGGACCCCACTGCCCACACCCTTCCAGGTCGAAAATGACCCATCCACCAGCACTCTCTGGGTGTGACCCTCCAGCTAATTCACCAGCCACCAGACTGTGTAGTCATCCAAGTCACAGCCTCTTATCTTGTTCACCAGTAAGACCAGCTGTCTAATTAAAGTGGCCCCAACCCCCAGAGCACGTGTAAAAATGCCCTAATTTCCCAATTAATAGTCATTTTTACATTTACACTTTTCCTTCCTTCAGTACATGGTTATAGAATCAAATAATTTTACCAAATTTATATAAAACCCCTCGCTACTGATCTGAACACTAAATTGACTGAAAATAGATGCAGCAGTCCACAGCTTCGTTACTGTTCCAAGAAACTTCTAAGCAGGTCAGTACACATGATTAGGGACACAGACAGAAGAGCAGCTCCCCACTGCAACTCAAAGCACTTTGCAGCAAATGCTATAAGTTGCAACAATCCCCTGGACTCGACAGATGCTCACTGTTGGGTCCAGGAGTTGGAGACTCCTGATACTTGCTGCAAGCCTGGAGGCAGTCTCCCTAGCAATGCCACTTCCCTCTCTCAGCCTAGATGCAGTTTTCAGGATGGGAGGAGGGAAAGGGGCCAGAGGGAGCTTGTTCTTTGGGATATCCAGCTAGTGCTGGAGGGTGGATTGCCCCTCCACCCACCTCGGGGGAGGATCTAATCTACCTGCCCCACCTGCTAGTGATAGTTGAAAAAAATCCCAGACCAAACTCCCTCCACCCACTTTTCTTTTCCCTTTCTGAAAACAATGATAGGCTGGTAGCTCCACCGACACAAATTACAGAACAAACTCTGTTTTGCAGTGTGTTCATTTGAATCCTCGTCAATGAGAAATCAGATTTTCATGGGATTAGGTCCTTTTAAAGTGGTCTGCAGCCACACACTTCTCTTTGGCCATGGCTGTAGACTGCCTTCTGGGGCTAGATCAGGTGAAAATTGTTCCTTATGTCTGCTCCCTAAGTTACTGTATTATCCATAATTTGGGATAGACCTTTAGTTTACCCACAGAATTCCGCTCAGTTCTGCTCCACAGTGCAAAGTGAGAGATAATAATAAAATAATAAAAGAAAAGAGACACCATCCTGGAAATTCTTTAAGTCTCCCCTTCTCCCACAAACACAGGATGTTGTCCCTAGGTTTCCCCCACAATGAAGTCCCCAGGTTTCCAGCCTTTCTGAACACTGTATCTTTAACCTTTTATCTCCTTTGTGGTAACTGTGATAAACAAATACACTTATAAGCTACTAAATATTAATTTGCTACAGCTAACTGTGCTTAATAGATGCCATGAGGATGGTGTGCATCAAATAATATTCTCCATGTTTTGCCTAGAAAGAAAAATTCCTGTCTAAACTCCCCACCAATGACAGCCGCCTAAAGATGCTGCTCCTGTACTTCAGTAGAAGCAAGGCTGGTGGGGGAAGAAACAAGAGTTTCTGAACTCACAGGCAAATTACTTACAGAGTAATGAACACAGATCCAGTCAGCTCCCCTATCTTTCTCAGTGGTCAGTGAAAGGTGAAACCTCCTTACAAGAGGAGTCACTTCTCCTGTGTAACATATCATAACCTTCTTACTTTTTTTACAGGCTCTTCACTCATAATCCCATCAAAATATCCTCTACAGTGAGATGGATAGCCACTAAAGGTTTATATAAGAGATGCAAGGTAGGTGTAAGTACACACTGCAAACTTATCATATCAGGAATTTATAGAACAAAAAACATTTATACCACTAAGAAAAAAAAAAGATACAGAAGTAACCAACATCTGCTGTAGAATAATTTCCAATCATCAACTTCTTTCCTTAAAGTCTAAAGGCTTTAGAGTGCTTATAAAAAAAAAAAAGTACTTGTACTTTCAACAAGAAAATCTTTGAAACCTACTTGATAAGTTCTAACTAGAGATTTTTCTTGCCAAGGGTGATGAAAGAAGGCCTACTTTATGACAATGTTTATAGTTCTGATAATACATCTTTAGCGTTTTCTTTGCTCCTAAACAGAACTGTGTAATTTTCTTTTACAGAACTAGGGTTCTTTAGCCAAAAATATCTTACGAATTTTTCTTCTTGAAATAAAGATTATTACCATGATCCAAAGCAGGACTGCTTGAAACAGGATGTAGGCAGATGTCCACAACCCACAGCCAAAATTACAATCTAGGAGGCCCCACCTGATGGCTACCTCAAGTTACTAAGAATCTCTCCATTTAACTTAAAATTCCCCAGTAACTTAGAGTTGCATACCTTCCCCTACCTAACATTTCTGTAGTTTGAGCAGATGGGCCTATAGCTCCACCTAGGCTGGTTTGAGATCCACAAACAAGGTCCGTTCAGATAAATCCCCTGAAAAAGCCAATCTAGCACAAGACACTTACCACAGGTCTCTCACAAAATGCAGTCACAGCTGTGTAACTTTATGCTGTGGCTAGAGCATGTACTCAGGAACTGCCAGAGCTGAGTTTAATCTGACGTCTCCCACCTCCTAGGAGAGTGCCCAAATAGGTAGGTTAGAGGTAAGGATGGTGTGGGGATAATGAAGATGGCCACTGCACAGAAATGAATACAAAATTTCATGAGGGAATATGGCTGTATAACAGACTTAGGAGGGTCAGTGGGAGGGAAGCCCTGGGTCTGTGTTTTTGTCCCTGTTCTCTGATTTCTCTTTTCTTTATTCAATCATTATTGATTGTAAGATGTATAAACAGAGTATAACATGTGTATAGACAGAGGATAGAGACAGGAAATTAGGAATTCCTTTCTGACTGCTTGAATAGTTAGGCTAGTGAATCTGGCCTTTTTTCCTTCTCCTTCTGATCAATGGATATTGTATTTCTTTCTAGGCAGCTTCAGAGGGTGAAGAGTTCTCTATAGCTGGGAGGTTTAAGTGTTCTTCTAAGAGGCAGGAGACAAAGGTCTGAATGCTCTCTGGTCAAAAAGAGCTTTGAACTATGCCTACCAAGTCCTAAGTAAATGCTCCAATAACTAGGTTAATACATAGTAAGATGGACATTACCACTTCCCTCAGCTTCAAAGAAAGGAGAAAGCTATATTTAAGTCTTTCAACTAATGGATGTAGATCTCTGTCTTTGGATCCAACTCTTGAAACCTTTCCTAAAGTTGATGAAGGCATATACCTACAGTCCTGGGATTTCAGACGTACTTTTTTCCCCTCCTGGGCATGTCTACACATGTGCTTTAATGTGCAGTAACCTATTTTACTGTGCTTTATGGCAACATGTGAAAAAAAAGCTAAAATGCACTAATGTGCAATAAAATAGACTACTGCACATTAAACATCACTAAAAATGTGTGTGCTTTTGCTACTGCTCATTAGAGCTGCCATTTTGAGGTACTAAATTTAATGTTTGTTTTAGGAAATGCTCATGAATCTGTGTGTAGATATACCCACTATTTCAAATGAACTAGATCTAGAAGTACCCTGCTTAGCGTCTAGGTTCTGTGAAACATCATTCTGAGACATCTACACTTTTAAAGAGCATAGACACCTACCGCAGGGTTCTGGATTATGCTTATTACAAAACTTAGCTTTTATACCCAATGTCAAACTCACAGGCAGATAAGTCCTTCACTGGATCCAGTCTATGCCAAACTGGTATCTTATATAGCAGGGTAATGTCTTGTTCCCTAAGATTCTTGTTGGTAGCCTTTTGACTAAACTAAAACTAAGAACCATTTGTGAATAAAGCCTATTAAATATAGCATATAAAGCATGAGTATTAATAAGTGCCTGACATTGTAAAAATATATACATGATACCATTTTTGCATAACTATTGATGTTTCCCTTCCATACAGTTTTTATAAATTATGGAAGGACATAAGTTGGAAACGGAAATGACCTGTTCGGTTATTGGCCTATCCTCCTTCCAGTGGTTTGCCCATTTTTGTTTTCAGTATTTCAAGAAATAGAGTTTCGGGTCATTTTTCCACATGCTCCAGGGGAGGAGGGTGTTTTAATTAGAACAGCTTTCTTGGAGCCTCCCTAATTAAAGTGCATGCATCATCTAATGTATCAGTATTCCCATGCTTCAAAATGGTGGCGGGGGCACTTTAACTAAAGCTCATTGAACAAGCTTTAAAGTGCCCCTGCTGCCTTTTTGAAGTGTGGGGGTACTGATACTTGAGACATGGAGGCTGTGGAAACCTGCTAATTAGCATGCTTCAGCAGACTCGATTAAAGTGCTGTAATTAAAGCGCACTGGAGCAGCCTTACCCACGTCCGCAGATACCTACTAACATTTCTCTTGGATGATTACTTTGAAGAATAATAGATCTTATAAAGGAGAGAGCTAGGGAGGGTAAGATATAGAACTGATCAGATGGATTAAACAGAATGAAACAAGAGGAAATATTGTCCTGTATACATTAAGAGGAGCAAGTCAATGAACATGTTTCTGCAAGTAAGTGTTCAAATAACTACTTTGATTATATAACTTACAATGATGTGTCATATATCCATATGAGAGAATGAAACTTATGTAGTCACTGAAGAACAGTTACTCTTGCTATAAGTATAAGAAACAAGGGACTGTTCAACAATCCATTTCCTTTTATGAGCACTTAGGGATGAGTCTTGCTTCCAGCTTCTATAGACACTGATTTCTTGACTGATATAGAATTTGTTTTGTTTCACTGAATAAGTAGGAATGATTTACTTGGATAGCATGCTTTGGAGGTATGCATATTTTTTTTAGAAAACAGAGCACAGTTTTGTGGAAGCTTTCTCAGCTCCAGCACTTAAGACAGACATTAGGCTAGGTTCAATAGTGTTTTCAATAGATCTGGTCCTTCTCCAAGACATAAACCCACTAAATACCAGTACAATTTGTAGTCTAAATGTAGAGGTAAGATTCTTTTAGTAGATTGGATAATAAAATGAGACAATCTCAAGTAAACCAATGATATCAAACAGCCACATAAAAGATTTAGTAAAGTTTGTAACAGGAGGGACAGCTGGGTTGCTGTGCTAGCCCCTGTTGCTTCCTCTACTGTGCCAAGCTTCGGACTTGCACCCTCCTCTTCTTGCCTGCCACAACTTTGATGATATCTGTGTTTTTATAGGGAGGCTACCTCTCCTCCACTTGGCCACAGTTCTCCTGCTTTGGGTGTCCTGCATCTCTAAGCCTTATGGGCCTTCTCTGTACTGCTGCCCCTCTCACTGGGGCTCTCCGTACCCACACCGGGGCCTCTCCATCATGCCTCCTCTCACCAGGCTCTTCCCTCTGCAAGGCTGCCCCCTCTCACCAGGCTCTGCTCTGGAGCTGGGGTCTGTACCCCTGAACTCCGTGCCCACACTGGGGCTGGGGTCCTCACTCTACCATGAGTCCCCTATGAGGCCTCCTCCATCCCCTTATAGCTTCACCCAAACCACTGGTGTAAACAAACTGCAACATAAACACAAGCCCCTGGGCTACAAAGCAAACATAAGCCTCCAGTTAAACTGCTCTCAGGCCCACCAGGGTTCTATGTCACCCGGTGGTGACCAATTCTGCTCCGGCATCCCGGCTCTGCTTCTCTTTTCTTTCCATCAGGAAGTTCCTTCTGCCTTGACTGCTGGTAGGGAACCCCCCACCTGGCCTTCTGCCTGTGGTTTATATAGGCCAGGCCTTGCCCCTTCTTTCAGCCAGCTAGGCAGGTGTAACCCATTAGCCCCCTTTTGTTGCCTTGGCAACCGGCACCTGACTAGCCTTCCTGGTTCTCGCAGTAGCAGGCATCTTAGTATCCTGCTACAAAGTAAAATAGAAGGAAGTTATATTATACATCTGCACAATCTTCATTTCTGAAGAGCAGTATCTGAAAGGGAATACTCTGGTGACTTAACAAGAAAGAAAGACAACACAGGAGTTTTATATCAGTAGACAGAGACAATATAAATTATAAATCATTTAAGACTGAATCCTTGATTGTGCCAAGCATACATTCTATAACAACTTTCTTCTCCCACAATATGGGAGCCAGTTGGACCTGGCTTTTTAAAGGGCAGCTTTCTGATTATTTTTTACTGACTAAGCATGGACATGGGTAAAGATCTTTTAAGTTTTTCATTTCTATCGTTATACGTTAAATACACCATTTACAAAAATCTGTACACCAAAAATAAATAACTGATCAGAAAATATACTATTTAATGATATTTGAACAGTTTAAAGTAATGAGTATACATGATGGACTCATACACAGTAAACTTAAGCTTGCTAGTCTTAATATAACTACTTTTGTAAAATGAAATTCTGATTTTGTTGTTCTATCCCTAAATTTATTATAAGAATTATGCTTGCACATACAACCTTATTTTCCCTAATGGAATTCTGTTTTGCTGATCTAATTATACTTGCAATTCTGTCTAAACTACCTTCTCAGTATTTATATTGTGCTTACCTCTGTAGAACAGAGTATCTCAAAATCCAAAATCACATGTGATCATGTTAGATATAACTGTGTACATTTTCCAGGAAAATTTCCATGTCTCCTTCAACTCTGTGCAACACATATTTATTCAGATGGAATTTAATTACACTGAACAAATTAAAACTGACTACTGATTCATTTCAAAGCATTGGAGCAGAGAAGAAGACAGTGACACTAGAACAATTTGTAACCATTTAGGAGGTCGTCATCTCTCAGTGGCCCTTGATTAGCCATTAATAATTTTATGGATTTAAAATTTGATTTGCACTGTGTAATAACTGAGTTGCAAGAAAAAAGATTTGTTAAGCTGTATATTTCTACAAGTCTTTAAAAGTATAAACACTAATGTACTCACTGTTTTCATCCCTGGACAAGCCTTACTTTTGCTACAAATGTATTTTTTAAAATAGTAATTCCCTTCAAATATTCATATTGTGATTAAAGAGTTAGATGATACATAATCATGTGTGTGAATATTTTAAGTACCAGGTGTCACAAACAGGTCACAGTTCAGGCACTTCAAGCACCTTTGCCCACCTATTTGTAATTACAGAAATTGCAGCACAAAATGGGTCTTCAGATGTCTTTCCTATTGTGTATGTGCGTGAGTGCATGCACACACATGCACATGCATACATCAGGTGAACAGAAGGTAATCCACCTCAAAATATGCAGGGACTAGCAAGAAAAGAACAAAGCACAGTGAGGCTGTCATTCAAAAGGACACCTTCCTTCTGAAGGGGTGTAGTATGAGTGCAGTGCAGGATGTGTCCCTAACCTATGGGAAAGAATGCTTCTATCAGAAGTCCTCCTTGAGTTCCCCCCAGGATACCCAGATCCCTTGCTTTGGGCTTCTTCATGTTGTTTGCAGTTTAACCCAAAGAAAGTAAATGCATTTAAAAAAAAAAAAAAGACTCAAATCATCAGTTGACCAGAAAACTACCACTAGAAAAGAGGATGGCAGAGTATCTTTGCCCAATATTTTTCTTCCACGAATAATAATAGTCTCCCATATTATGGCCTTAATTCTTGTCCTATTCTGATCAGTACTGTAGCCTGAATCCCCCTATCCTGAAGGGCTTTAAACTAGATTTTCTGAGGGATGGAGACACAAGCTCAGATGTAAGTAACAAGCCCAAAGACCTGTATAAAAACTTAGTGAGGGGAAGCAATAATGGAAACTTTAGCATTGCTCTCAGGGAAGAGATAGGATAATCAGATACCTGAAATGTTTATGTACTAATTTGAGAAGTATGTGGAACAAGCAGGAAGAATTGGAGGTCCTAGAATCACAGAATTATGATGTAATATAATTGGTATAATGAAGACATGGTGGGATAGTTCATATGACTGGAGTACATTGCAGATGGGTATACCTAACTCAGGAAAGATAGGCATGGGGAAAAAGAAGGTGTTGCCCTACATATGGATGTGATCTACATGTGTTCAGAGGTGCAGTACAAAGTGGAAGGTAGGCTTGTTGAATACCTTTGGTCAGAGGGGAGAACAACGAGGGCAAGTTATGGAGGGCAGCTGCTACAGGCCTCCAAATCCAGAGGCAGAGTTGAATGTAGCCAAGTAACATAAGCTTCCAAATTGCAGGATTTGGCTTTCATGGAGAACTTTAATTATTAGGATATCTTCTGGGAGGGAAACACAGTAGTGTACAAGCAGCCCAGCAAGTTCCAAGAGTATGTTGGGGATAACTTTTTGATTCAGGTGGTAGAAAGGCCAGTGACAGGGGAAGCTCTTCTCAACTTACTAGGAGGAATTGGTTGAGAATGTGAAGGGTGACAGTGATGTCAAAATACTAAGAGTTCAAGACATGGAGGAAGGATGGCAGGCAGGCACCAGAATGAGAACACTGGACTTCAAAAAAGCAAACTATCACACTCAGGAATCTGGTGAGCAGGATCCCATGGGAGGAACTCTGAGGTGAAAAGGAGTCCAGGAAAGGTTTGGGAGCCACTTTAAGGAGGCTTTCCTAAGGGCACAGGAGCAAGCTATCCTGATATGATTGAAGAACGGGAAGTGAAACAAGAGACCAGCCTGCATAGATATCAATCTCTTCAAGGAACTGCAACTCAAAAAGGAATCCTATAAAAAGTGTAAATTTGGTCATAGTATTAGGGAATAGTACAAGAGGATCACATGGGAGAAAATTAGGAAGGCAAAGGCACAATTTGAGATGCAGCTGGCAAAGGCCTTAAAAGTCAATTAAAAAGGATTTTATAAGTATGTCAAAAATAAGAGGAAGACCAAATATTCCATAGGTCCCTTATGAAATGTAGAAGGCAATCTGGTCATAGACAATGCAGAGAAGCCTGATGTATTTACAGTTTGAAGTAAAAAAAAACAGTTATCACAAACAGGGACAGGTACCAAATGACAAGTTCAGTTGGCAGCAGAAATAGGGAAAAGACAAACCTCTTAGAGTAGTGACATAACAGGTTAGGGATTACTTAGGGAAGATAGATGCTTTCAAGTTGACAGGGCCAGATGGATGCACTCAACAGAACTAAAAGATTTGGCTCAGGTAATTTTGGAGACATCTCCTTTTGAGAATTAATGTAGGTTGAGTGAGGTCCCAGATGACTAGAAAAGGGCAAGCACACTGTAAATCTTTAAGAAGTGGAAAAAGAGAATCAAGGAAACTATAGACCAGTCAACCTGACCTCTATACCTGGACAGATCATGGAGCAGGTCTTCAAGGAACCTGTACCTGGATCAGAGGAGAGGGAGAGGGGCAGTGGATATGATATACCTTGACTGTATCAAGGTTTTTGATACTGTCTGGTATGACATTCTCATTAAGAAGGTAAGGAAACAGAGACTGGATGATAGCACTGTCAGGTAGATACATAATAGGCCTGTGTGAAGCAGCTAGTATTCACCTTCAATTTGGATTCAGCCCATTCAGGGGACAGTGACTTAATTTGATGATTCAAATCACTGTCCCAAATTGATTTGGCCAAATCTGATTTGAAGATTCAGCCTCAGTTGAATCAGCCGAATATCTGAATCAAATAGGCCAAATAGGCCACACCTGCTCTCCAGCCCCATTGTCCTGGCTCTTAAAAAAAAAACCCAAAAAATCCCTGCACTGACTGACTCCTGCCAGGTATGGGGGGCATCCCTATTGCCCTCCACTGCCCTACACTGCATGGGGGGACTCTGCCATGAGCCCCCATCCCCTGACAGGGCTGCCCTTCCCAGTGCCTAAAAAAATAAAGCGGGGGGCAATCCCTGGCAGGGGGGTGATCCCTACTGCCCCCCACTGTGCAGGGGGGCTATGCCATGAGCTCTCAAAGGCCATGATCCCTGCTGCCAGATCCAGTGAGTGTGATGCATTTTTTTTTTTTAAGTGCCAGGACTAGGCTGGGGCCAGGTGGGGGATAGGCTAGGCAGAGCAGCCATGGGGACTTTTCCTGTGTCTCTCCCCTGCTGGGGCAGAGGCAAGCACGTGCCAGAGGAGCCATGGGAGAAGCCCCTAGAGCTGCTCTGCCTAGCTTCACCCCCTGGCCCCAGCCTTGTCTTGGCACTTAAAAAAAAAAAAAAAAAAAAAAAAAAAAAAAGCCTTACACTCAGAAGATGTGACAGCAGGGATCAGGGCTTTTAGGAGCTTGTGGAAGAGCCCCCTGTGCTGTGTGGGGCAGTGGGGGGCAGCAGGGATTGCCCCCCTTTTCCACCCGTGCAACAGCTGTCGCATTGTGCAAGTGCAGCGTGACTCGCCATGCTGTTGTGCACTGTCTGGGAGCTGGGGAAGCTCCACATGTCAGCCAGAGCCCAGCACCACTCAGCCCTAGTGGCCCCAGCTCCCACACAGTGTGCACTGTCCTGCCAAGCCATGCTTACTCCGCCTTGCCTCTCACATGGGAGCAAATTAGGAGATGTCTCTTTGGCAAGAGAGGCAGTGAGCTGCTGGGGGACAGGGGGACTACCGTCACTGCTGGCCCGCTGAGCAATCCTTGCAAAGCCAGCTGGTCAAGGCACTTAAGGGAGCCCATCCCTGCTCCAGCCCTGGTAAAATCTGTGGGCAAGGAAGGATCCCGTCTGGGGGCACTTGCCTGCCTGTACACAAATGTCAGGAGCTTGGGGAATAAGCAGGAGGAGTTCATCCTCCTGCTCAATGCAAATAATTACGATGTCATAGGGATAATGGAGACCTGGTGGGATTCCACCCATGACTGGACCACAGGTATAGAAGGCTATACCCTGTACAGAAGAGAGCGTGTAGAGAAAAGGGGCGGGAGTGTAGCTCTCTATGTTAAGGAAAGCTACACGTCCCTGCAAGCCGATATTGGTAACCAGGGTGGATGACTGGAGACCCTCTGGGTTAAAATCTGTGGGCAACATGGCACAGGGGACACAATGGTGGGAGTCTACTACAAA
>JAGPOW010000229.1:4400671-4418440 GCA_030014935.1 Caiman crocodilus
CACAATTCAAAAAGGATGTGGAGAAGCTTGAGAGAGTCCAGAGAAGAGCCACACACATGATCAGAGGTCAGGGAAGCAGACCCTATGATGACAGGCTGAAAGCCCTGGGGCACTTTAGCCTGGAAAAGTGCAGACTCAGGGGTGATCTGATGGCCACCTATAAGTTTATCAGGGATGACCACCAGGATCTGGGGGAATGTTTGTTCACCAGAGCTCCCCAAGGGATGACGACTAGGTCGAATGGTCATAAACTACTACAAGACCGTTTCAGGCTGGACGTAAGGAAGAATTTCTTTACTGTCCAAGCCCCCAAGGTCTGGAACAGCCTGCCACCGGAGATGGTTCAAGCGCCTAGATTGAACACCTTCAAGAGCAAATTGGATGCTTATCTTGCTGGGATCCTATGACCCCAGCTGACTTCCTGCCCTTTGAGCATGGGGCTGGACTCAATGATCTTCCAAGGTCCCTTCCAACCCTAATGTCTATGAAAATCTATGAAATATAGGTCTAGTAGTCAGCAGAACCAGAACTGGGTGAGCCGTAAAAGGCCCTCTCCCAAGATTATACTAGTTTTCCCAGTTACCTCCGCTACAGGGTTTCCTTTTCCTATTTAACTAGTGTGTTGCATAGCTAAGGAAAATGCTGGATTTCACTGTAAAATTACTGTATAGAAATGGACATGAGAAAAGACATATCATTGAACAATTTTGAAATAAAAATCACAAAAGAAGAAAAAAACAGAAGTTAAAAATATAAATAGTATAACATGAAGAATATCTTCTGATTCCTATGTAAATATGATGAGTGCATAAGACAGGCAGTATACACATGATAGCCAAGCACGCCAGCAAAGTGTACTTTTCTTATACAGCAGCTGATCCATCTTCAAAGTTGTTTTACAATCCCATGTGCAAAAATATAAGTGTCGTAGAGATTTCCCATAAAATTACATGAGAAACCACAGGACTTCGTTTTTTGTACAGCAGTATCATGGAACTATTCCATAACCAATGTTATAATTCAGTAAGCCAACAAATACCCATTAAACAAAGATATGCCTAAGGCTACACAACAAAATTGTAGACCACATTATTTAACTTCAGTTGCAAAGGGATTAAACTATTTAGAAAAGTCAAATGAGGTTAGGCTTAAAGGAGCAAAGTTTCATTTGGAATCTTTCACCTTGTTTTGGGACAAGAAGCTAATAACATTTGTTATCAAATTAACACTCCATATTTTATGTATTAATTGTTACTGAACAGATACCTATTGTCTTTAAATCACTTGCTATTTATAAACTTTTCCCGAATAGTCTGGACAAACCATTTTAGACCATGCTTTGTTTGTCAACTGACAGTTCTAGCTGTTGCCTACTTCTGTTATGCATGGTCACAAATTCTATATCAGTGTTTCTGTAATCTTACATTGGATGAAAACCTATTCAAATAATGAGTAGCCAGTAATAAATAAAACATACCTAGTAGTAATTTTAGACGCACAATTATCTTTCCAAAACAAGTAGAAATTGTAGGGCTTGCATGCATTTGTATGAATAGCCCCCAGTTGTCAAAATGCTCAGAAATAATAACTACTACAAAATACTCAGATCATAAAGAATCAAATTTGACATTTGTATTTCTTAAAATATTTTCATTTGCTGGTTTAAGAAATACTTAACTAGCCTTGGAACAAATATTTAAGGATCTTAATGCACATATGTACAAAACAGATGGGGCAGATTCCTATCTGGTGTTAATAGGCTTATTCTCATTTATATTAGTTGAACCAATTTTTATTTTAGCAGCTAAGACTCAGCTATGTAAAGCTGTAATCCACTTGACAAGTGAAGTAATCTGGCCAAAACACCAGACAAACAACACATGGATCCTCCTGAAGCTATGAAAAAGTTAATTCAATGAGATTCACGTATTTTTATAATTGATATTAAAATCACTGAGAAAATGAGAATAAAGGTAATGTTTCCAAATATTCAAATTATAACAATTTGGGAATGAAAGGATTGATACCTAAAATTAGGTAATGAAGAAGTTAATACACACTGATTTGATGACTGGACAGAGTTCAGCAAAGATTTTGTGAACAAAGCATGGAATTATCTGTTAATAGAAAATGCATCAATGCAATAAGCAGGAAAGAAATTTGAGAGTTAACAAAGCATTGGCAAATGTTCATCTGTAGAGAAGAAAATGAAGATTATGAAAATATGATTTGTGAAAGAAGAATCCAGATAAACTGTTGAGAGCTTCTGCAAAACCCCACAAAGAATTTTATTAACTTTTAATTAGTCTTTCTCCCTCTCTGAAATCTGTGGATAGTATTTACTGATAACAATAATGAATCGAGTGTTTTAGTAGCCCTATTCATTTACATGCACCTTATAACTTTTCTGCTCTGAAGTTTTTAAAATTGAAGATCCTAGTTTTGCAAGCACATACACATTGCTTACTACTGAGCAAACTAATAAATATTATCAGTAGTAAATGTTCACAGGATCATTCCTAAGATAAGAGAAAACAAAATATTGTAAACTGATAGTTAAATATCACCTAATTAAATGTTCAGAAATCTGGATAAGAAATAATTCCAAACTCTGTGAGAAGGGAATTAAGGATGACTATAACACTATTTGGCAAATATAAAATAAAGTACTGACTTGAGCCATATGGGGTGATTTGCATACATTAGTGGCTATTCAAAAGTACCATTCAAAAGAGCCATTTAATACTCAAAAAGAAAGCGTGGGCCAGTGGGGGAGAATTGGCACACAAAAAAAAAAAGGATGTGATTCTGATCAGTTATGCTGCTATTTCCTCCATATAATGTCTCCATTTTTTTTTTTTCCATTTAATGGCATCTATTCAACATCCAAATAGAATGTATTGGGTATTTTGTGTTTCTTACCATGGCTCAGAATTGCAGAATTGCAATTTCTGAGCAAGGCAAGAAAGGTCTGGATCTCTCCCCATGTACACTCTCTGGAGCCCAAATTAAGAACCGTCTACTTGGATTGCACACATTAGCATTCTGTGAAGATAGAGTTTGCAAAAAGGCCCTCACAAGGTGATGCAGTTTACTTTTTAATCAGGTAGTCCCTATACACCATGAATTAGAAGAGATATCACAAAAGTAATGGTTGGGAATATCTTTACCTATACAGTTTTGAATTCTATTATCCATCTCCCTCCTAGATCTACTAGGAACTTTCCCTTCTTTTGAAGAAAGATTTTAAATTTATACCCATATTT
Source organism: Caiman crocodilus (assembly GCA_030014935.1). Taxonomy (NCBI): domain Eukaryota; kingdom Metazoa; phylum Chordata; order Crocodylia; family Alligatoridae; genus Caiman; species Caiman crocodilus. The sequence goes on from JAGPOW010000229.1 coordinate 4,403,938, forward strand.
ATGAGTTTAAAGACACATGAATTTATGCATTTCTTAACCTGCTGTTTTTAGATGTAACATGTAATATTATAATGATCTTGGGAGATAAGAGAGAAAAACATTTCTATTATAATTTGTTACAGTGCTGTCCATTTGACAGCACTTTACATGCAGTTGCTTGCATGGCTTTCCCTGTATAATAAGCTAATTTTCCCTCTTGTTTGCATGGGCCCTTCAAAGCAATAGAAGAAAGAAAAGATTGTTTTTAATTGGGAAAATACATCTGTAATTGCAAGAAAATTGGCTGAGAAACCCTAATAGCAGGTAAGCTACTTTTAACTCATTTTTGAGATTGATTAGATTTCAAGTTGATGGCAGTCTTTCAAATTTTGTAAAGTTGTCAGTTTGATGGCCTGCAAAATTGAAATCTTCTCTTGTCCTATAGTTACAACACAGAAAATGTAACAGCAGTACATGCTTCCTGTGCCAATGAACCTCCAGGGATGAAATAGTAGCTGAATCACTGTGCTCATCTATATCTTGGCTTCTTTGCTGAAACTGCAAATAAGGTGCTGTCTGATACAGACCAGCAGTTTCTATGACAAAAAATAACACTTTTTAGGAGGCATCAGATAGTAATAATAAACTCAAGGGGCAGATTGTCCAGAACACTGAAGGCCTTAGGAAGTAAAAGGGGGTTGAGAATTGTTCTGGCATGGAGGAGTCCCAAACAAGTAAACAGTTGCCCTAGCTGAACAACTGGTTCTTATGAGCCTGCAAACCCCATACAGGGGCATATAGGTAAAAAAAATCAGCATACTAAAAAGTAAAGATTTTTTTTTTTTTTTTTTTTGCAATTTCTTAGTTGGTCTAATAAAAGGTATCATCTCTGAACCAAGAGTTCTAGAGTTTTGTATCTTTTCTAAGAAGATCTACACATTCAAAACTGACTATGTTTTGATCTAGCCATCTCCAATCTGTTACATGCTAGAGTACCCCCCCAGGTTGCCCCAACTTGCATTGAGGCTAGAGTTCAGAATCAAGGCACAATAACTTCCCTGACAGCTCCTAATCCTTCGACAGCAGAAGTTCAAAACTGAGCTAAATTCAAACAAACAACTTTGAGGCAAAATCCTTAGACATCCAGTCCTCTGAACAGAAGATGTTAGCTTACAAAATGATCAATAGAAGTGCCTGTTTTGTCAATGGTTTCTTATTACCATTGTCAGCCTCCACAGAAATCATAAGCTTTTTTTGTCCATATATTTTATTGACAGATACCTGCCAGCATACAGGCTTTTATTGTCAATAGGATCAATCTTGCTTTAATATAATTAACGTAGCTTCTAAGTTGGGTGGGGGGAAGTTGGCCATTTGATTTTTACTTTTAGGGTTTCTATTGGGAAACAGTGGCCATTCAATACATTTGAAAAACAAAATCTAACTAGCTTCAGAACCATATTTCTGAATCTATTTCTCTTTATCATAAAACAAATTCCCATTTTCATGTTTGAATATAGAACAGAAATATAACCAAGCTGCTTTCTGACCAGGTATTTTATAATCTGGTCAAATTCTAATAATAATAAAATAAAAGATGTAGTAAGTTGAGGGTGTTGTGGTAACTGTGATGATATAAGGAATATATGAGGGGCAAGGATTTTTTGTTTTAATATAACTTTTATTGGACCAAGTGTAAAGTTGGGAGAGCTGTTGACAAGCTTTAGCAGAGTTATCTAATCTTTTTCACGTTATTTACCCACCTGCAAAATGAGTGTTTTAGCACCACTAACCAGCAAGATATTGTGAGATTTGAATTACTATAACTTTATGTCCAATGAAGTACAAAAATAAATGGGTCCAGCAACAGAAGACAAAAAGGGGAAAATTGTGTGCAATCTAAAACATAGCTGCATAAATTATTTCAATTCCATACTATCTAATTTTATAGAACTAGCCAAATTCTATTTTTTTCAAAAGCTTAAATTTAAAAAGTTTCATTATTGTTTTTCTGCTCCTGCTAAATTGCAGCTTTCTGCCCCCCAACAACTTTTGTTTTCTAGCCTCAAAGTTTCTGCTGTAATTTTCTAGCAGCAGTAGGAAGGATACACTTCTATAAAGTTTCTTCACTTTACTTTTAAGTGGAACCCATCACGATCAAGAGACAGCTTCTGTTTGATTCCAGGGTGAGAGAAGTCTTTGGGGGACCGTTTATTCTCTCCATTTTAATTAATTCTCCGTGGGAAAACATACTAGTGTTGCTTAACTTGGTTCTGGTATCACTGGGCACAGAATTACTGGTCAAATTGAGGTGGGTTAGAGGGGAAACCTTTAATAGATTCTGATGCCTCCTTACATGAGACACGATTTTTCAAGTGGAGAAAAACTTAGCCATGCTCATCTGTTCAAACTGTGCTGTTCATATTTCTATCAGTGAGAAGCAAGTTTTACAGGTTAAATATATTTAACAGCAATCACTTCATAAAACAGGCAAGTTGTTATAGGTGATCTTACTTCATTCTGTTGTGTACAATCCATGATGATAAATGGACTGACTGGAAAGTTTGGTTATACTCTTTTCTCCTCTTCCTCATATACCTGAAAAATAATAAAGAGGAGAAAAAAAGAATGAAAAAAAATATAACAGAGAGGGGAAATAGTGCAAAATAAAAGATCCCTTATGTTTCCCTCTGCATAAATTATTTTGAGAAACATCTGAAAAATACTTCACTGTCAAGGTGGCTAGGATCTGGAATCAACTTCCAAGAGAAGTGGTGCTGGCTCCTACCCCGGGAGTCTTTAAAAGGAGGCTGGATGAACACCTTGCTGGGGTCGTTTGACCCCAGTACTCTTTCCTGCCATGGCAGGGAATTGGACTTGATGATCTGCTCAGGTCCCTTCTGATCCTACCAACTGTGAAACTATCCCTGTGAAGGTGGAATTCTATCAAGTTATGCTGAAAGTACAGTGAAGGCCCATATTTGTGCACACCTTTATTAGCAGGACGAAATAGGCAGAAAAATAGAAATAAGACACACATTGCATGTTTTGAAGTGGATTTGGTTAGGGCAAGCTCCAAAGGGCTGCATGATTTTCAAATAACAGTTAAAACAGTAGCCTATAAACATCACTGTATATATGGTATTGGTGTTAATAATGTTCATCGGACACTAGACTTTACAGCAAGTGCATCACAAAGCAGAAGTGCCAGAACAAGAACACGTGTAGGCAAGTTCAGTATGCTGTAAAAGCTGATGGTAACTGTGCCAGATACAGACACCACCAAATCCAAAGAAGACCCTAAACAACTAGGGATTACAGCCCTAAGCAAAACAGCTGAAGTCCCACACGTGGTTGCAGTTACTGCTTTTAGAGGATAAGTTATACCATCAAGTTACCCACAATAGTTTGTGCTCATTAACTCACAGTATTTTTCACTGGCAATATTCATGTCAAGTTACCTTGGGGAAGTCTCCATTCCCATATCTACACAACCAGAACAGAATGGCCTTTTTCAATACAGCACCCTTAAGACCTTATTTATCAAAAAAAAAATGAAGCAAATTTAGACATCCACAGCAAATGCTTAGTTTAGACTGCATGTATAGTCCTCCACTTCCCCTTCTTCAGTGCAGTTGCTTACCACACTACAATTCTGACATTTCTGAGGAGATTTACCCCATTTTGATTTCTAACTCCTTTAGTATTATTTCATAGTGGCATCACACTATGAAAGAATGCCAGGATATAATGAAACTTTATGACAAGGGGTCCATGACCTAAAAAATCTTAAAAAGCAATCACTGAAATACCAGATGCCATTTTTATAAGAAAAATGTTCAATACATTACCAGGGAATATCAAGTAATTTGTCGCTTTCATCAAATAGAAAGTAATGATTTTCCATTATTTTGATTATTTCTGATTGCCTTTCTGTTTTCCACCATGAAAAATTGCACTGCATTTGAACGAAAGTATTCATGCTCTGCATTGATAGAAAAGGGAGAAGTTGGGAAGAGGAAATTCTCTGTCTGCCTCCAAACTAGGGCCAGCTTCCTCTGGCTTTTATTCAAGCCTACAATGTAGAATATCAGGCTCTCAACATCAATAGGTGAAGCACTGTGGAGCATACTCACAGATCCGTGGCCCCTTGCAAACCATTCTGGTCTGCTGTCAAAGTGGACACTCAAAATGTTCTCGATAGATCAATGTACAGACTACTTTTGTGGCACTCGGTAGTTATGCAGGTACTCCTGTCTGGCTATTGAACTGCCCAGTGCCCACAAAAACCGCCACGTGGAGCATTGCATCTTGCACTGGCTCTCTGCACCAAGATGAAATCAGCTCTGCAGTCTCTCCATGCATGGATAAAACTTTCCAAGTGTTTCGGATATGAACTATGCACATGACAATGTTCACACTCTCTGCCACATCTACACATATTCTTCCCTTTCATTTGGTTCGTCCCTTTTCTACTCCACACTACAGCAATTCATGCTTTTGAGAACAATTCAACGTCTTTGAACATGTATCCCCTTCAGAACTGAACTGTTTCAAAACTTTATTTGGGGATAACAGAGAGAGAGAGAACTAAAACAAAACAAGACAACATAAATAATATACTATTTCACAACTATGAATGTGTTAAGGGATGGAAAATGGGGATGCCAAAAAATTCTGAAGCCAAAATATTGGTATCTGGCCATAAATAACTTGCAAAGAATTTCCCTGACATAAGAGAATTCACTGCTAGTGGGCAAATCTACATGTGCCCCCAACCCTTAAGTTGGTACCATACAGATACCATCATTACTGCGCTATCCCAGTGGCACATGTGTTGTTTCTGACCTTGCTGTGCAGTAGCTGATTGCTACTGCACAGTAGCGTCAGCATCGTGGTTTGTACCTGCTGACGTTATGTCACTGTAGTGATGAGCTACATTGCCATAGCTCATTGCTACGGTGATATGGCCTCTCCTTTAGATGTGCCCAGTGGATGCCATTATGTAAATCCCAAACAAAAGGGTTATGTTGGCATTATGGAGCAATGGCAGAGGTGAGGTCTATTATACCTATCCTTGGCTGATGTCGAGTCCATGAGAGGCAATGTGTCATTGGCCTAAGTCGAAGTGGCTTCAGCTCTGGCTGAGACTACTGAAGAGTCAGGAAGCTGGAGCCTCCTCCTTCCCAGCCACAAAATAGAATATGGCTCTTGGTAAGGTTTATCTTATACACAGATATAACAATTGTATCAGTATCACATGATACTAATACAAGGAGAAATGGCCTCAAGTACAGCAATGTAAGTTTTGATTAAATATTAGAAAGGACTTTCTCACCATGAAGGCAGTAAAGCACTGGAACTGGTTACCCAGAGAGGTTGTAGACTCTCTATCCTTGGAGGTTTTTAAGACCTGACTAGACAAAGCTTTGGCTGGGATGATCTAGTTGGGGGATGGCCCTGCTTTGTGCAGGGGGTGGGACTAGATAATCTCCTGAGGTCCTTTCTAACCCTAATTTACTATTATTCTATTCTAATACATGCTGTTACAGAATAGCTGTTATATGAATATAAAGCAATATATGTGTAGCAAAACCATTGCAGTTTTAACCTTGTTTTAGTCAGGGTTAAAGATACAGAAATTTAGCTCACTTATGACCTAGCCATTTCCTGTAGTGATACAACAGCTGATGGGCTATCTGGAGCTACAACTCCCTCATCCCTTTTAAAGCTGTTAAAAGTTACTTCTGTACATAGTCTTAATTGCTGTGGTAAACTACTACTCTGAAGCATTATCATGATCTCCACTGTTAATAAATTATGGTTGAAGTTGGATGGACTTTAAAGGAGCTGTACTTTTGCTTTGGCTTATTGCTTGCCTGATTTAAGTGGGGTTTTTTGTTTTTGTTTTTATATGTGGTTATCTAATGAGTCTGGGTAGTGAGTGACTCATTTATTAGAGCTCCTAAATAAGGCAGAAAATTTGGGACCAGGAGTCATAACATCCGGTAGACTATGAAGTATAGATTTCAGTTTGTTGGTTCAGACCATTACATTTATATGAGCAGCTGCAACTTGATTTGATATGGTTTTGAACACTCCCTCCTAGTCCGGTGGATTTGACAGCTTTAGTTTTAGTTTGGGCCTTTTCCTAACCAAAGAAAATGCAAATGAGTAGCAACCCAGAAATAGCACAGCATATCAATTTTGTACATCAATTTATAATGCAATGGAAACAGATGGTACATTCAGGCTCCATCAGAGGAAACCATTTGGTTTTTGGTGAATATCCCTTTTTTAGTCCTTTTAATTTTTGACAGAGTATTTGATCTGTCTATTTCCATTACTGAGTTTAACACATGAAGAAAAGAATGTCACATAAGTGAGACCTGTGAATGTTGATCCTCAGCAAGATATGCAGTTTTCTTAGCAGTGATCATATCCTTATTTGTTATACTATCCACTTTGCCTATTGGTGTGGACTGTAGATAATACATGTTTTTGCAAGGATTGGAACTGGGATCCCAGTGGTTTGTGTTTGGTGAGGAAAGAAGGAGATTAGGAGGGAGTTAAAATAAATTTAAACTTATAAAAAACCAACACCATTATCGTAACTGAGAATGCATAACCTAGATCCTAAGTATCAACATCTGTTCAGACTGGGCTTATGGCAACAGAAAGCTTCTGTAATTCACTACAACCACTGGCAACAAAACCTCAGTGATTTGACTCAGCTCCAGGAAAAAAAATTGGTTCTGCTTGGGAGGAAAGCAAAGCCCTATTTTGGGGGGCCAAGGCTGTTGGGATATTAACTAATACAGTATAGGTCCTAGGCAATCTCCACTGATGAATAAGAATGGTCAGGTATTTTCCAATACAAGTTTTTCATCGGAAAAAAAAAAGATTCATTAAAACAGAAGCTTTTAATAGAAGCCACCTGGGAACATTTTCTCTCCTGTGATTTGTTCTACAATGGAATTCCTGTCAAAAGAAAAAAAACAACAGGAAGAGAGGTTCACACAAGAAGAGGTAATAATCTTGTTGCTAAATCATGCAGATAGAATACAGGAAACTGCCTGATTCAGACAAGAAATTAAACCTTATTGTCTCATGTCCCAAGATTGTGCACTAATTACTGAACTATAAAGTATCCTAAGGAAAAGTCTGTCCCTGTCTTTCCTGTTGGAACTGTTCTACTTTGTATTAAGAATTAAATATCCATTGGAGCAGGTAGTTGAAAGTACGTGTCCCACTTCTTGCGGTCCCCAACTGCCAAACTAGAGAAAGTCTCCCTTTTTCTTGCTTGTTTCTGTGATTCTCCCCCCAAAACTGAATATTTTTAAATACAGACACATTTTCCAGAACAGAAAAAAACATTTCATTCAGCTCAGAGGGTGAATCTCCTAAGAAGTCCCAACTGCAAATCAACAGTATCATCACTCAGTGGAACGCAGAAGGGGAAGTGGTGATATCCCAAAGGGTTGGAACAAAAAAGCCCCTGTCTATTCAGGGAGACAAAAAGTGATTTTCTGCACTATTGGATATAGGTGTTTGTCCATTAAAAAATTCCAGTATTCTTTACATTATGGCAAATGTAACAGGAGGGATGGCAGGGTCGCTGTGCTAGCCCTTGCCGCCTCCTCTACTGTGCCAAGCTTTGGACTTGCACCTGCCTATTCTCGCCCGCCATGACTTTGATGATAATTGTTTTTGTAGGGAGGCTACCTCTCCTCCACTTGGCCACAGTTCTCTTGCTCTGGGTGTCCGGCGTATAGGCCTTGCGAGCCTTCCTTCTCATGGGGCTCTTCCTCCCCCTGCGAGGCTGCCCTCTCTCACGGGGCTCTTCCCTCTCTCATGGGCTCTGCTTTGGAGAGAGGTCTGTACCCCCTAACTCCATGCCCTCACTGGGGCTGGGGTCCTCACTCTATTGCGAGTCCCCTATGAGGCTCCCTCCATCCCCTTATAGACTCACCCAAACCACCGGTGTAACAATAGCAAACACAAACAACAACATAAACACAAGCCCCTGGGCTACAACGCAAACATAAGACTCCAGCTATAACTAGGCTCAGGCCTCCCGGGTTTTCTCTCCTACTGTGGTGACCAATGCTGCTCTGGCATTCAGGTTCTCTCTCTTCTGGCCAGGAGCTTCTTCATCCTCAGCTGTTGGTAGGGAACTCCTGCTGTCTTAGATACCAGTCAGCAACTACCCCTGGTCTCAGCTCCCCTCCTTCTCATAAGAGCCAGGTTTTGCCTCTTATAGCCAGCTGACCGCTGGCAGGTATGGGTCATTTGCTGGTTCCCGTTGCCCTGGCAACCAGCACCTGAGGAGTCTTCTGCACTCTCTCAGTAGCAGGCACCTTAGTGTCCTGCTACAGCAAACATCTGTATTCAATAAACTAAACATAAAGCATTTATCATAAAAACAATATTGCTGTATCTATCAGTGTAAACTAGGTCTAATATGAAATATTTCACAAATTTTCACATAATCTCAGATACGTAAATATTTCAGGAGCCCAATTACGTTTTCTGAATCGCTGCTTTTCCAAGACTAAACCCTGAAAACTGAAACAATCTCATATGCTGTGCTCTAAGATAAATGTACTGAAGGCAAGCAGCTGCAGGAAAAGGAACCTTTGCATAATGTATGGTTTGAAGCCTTTTAACCAAGAGCAACTATGGATTGTGTTAAAGAGAGAAATGGAAAAGAAGATGATATAGGGAGGATGGTCTTGTTTTATGGGATTAAGCTAAGAAAGATGCAGGTTCAATTCCTTACCCTATGTGACACCAGTTAAATTATTTAATTTCCTGTCAGCTTTCATTCTCCCTTCTCTGATAATAAGCCTTAATTTTTTCACCCTTGGTTTGTTCTGTTAAAGAGGTTAGCTCTCTGAAGCAAGATTCTGCATATCCTAACACAATGAAACCCAATCTGGACTCTGGACTCTAAGAAATGCCAACATAGCATGATGCAAAGCTATGCAGACATACCTGAGCCAGCTCTAAACAACAAGCAGTATTGTAATACTCCAACTGGCTTAATGCAGCTATTCTTCTTTTCGTATCCTCATTCAGAGAGAGTTTAGACAGTTCTTCATGGCACTGCATTATGCAGTGAAAATGTACCCTAAGTTCTACCATCTAATAATAATCTGTGCATATGTCTGTATGTAAAATGGGTACAGGGATCTGAGATCTGGGTTTTCTAAATTTAAATCAGCTGTAAAACTGTTACACGTACCCTCAGTCTTCTCCATTTGTGGAACTCAGTGTGCACTGGGCCACCAAGGAAACCTCCACCACAATAAACTTAAAGGTTTATCTCACTCTATGTGCTATGCAGACAAGGTTCCTTGGGTGAATTTGATATCTTTTATTAGACCAACCCAAACCCTCCAGTGCATTAGAACCACAGTGATTCTGATGAATGGAAACATTATGAAGGCACAAAAACCCATCTCTACCTCTCACTGAATGAAGAGAACATAGGGTTAAAAACATATTCACATTAACCAATAAATAAAAAAAAATTATATTGTTTACCTACATCAGTAAATGGATGATTGTAAAATCTTTGTTTACATACTTCAGTGTATTTAACTAGCATTTACGAATAAAGTAGACACAGATCATGTGAAAATCAATGTAAATCACATGTTTATGTTCACAGATGAAACCTTATATTTTCCAGAGTGTGCTGATAACCTATTATTTCAGTAATCTGGAAGAGGTAAAACTCCCCTCAAAAGATTGAATTCTACTTCTATTTACTATGCAAATCAAGGAAAACTGTATTTTCCATTTCTAATTAAATGCCTACCTGTTTCTCAATCAGGTAGATTGTTATTAGCAGCCTGCTAAGTTATTTTAGGGACTATTTTGAACAGAACTATTCTGGTTTCTCTAATTAAGACTTCTAAAATTAATATTTAAATTTTATAATTGCTGGACTGTGGCATCCTGAGAAATAATAATTACCTGACTGATTGCAAAGTTGAAGCGAGCTGCTACATGCATAAGACTCTCTTTAATCTCGTTGCCTGTATTCCTATTCACTTGAACAATGTTATTAAGTTCTGAAGTTGATTGTACATTAATGTGAGTCAGCCATTCCATCCTTCAGGCTCCTAAAAATAATGTTCTGTTTCTGTTGTTAAGAAAAGAAATGTCTGTCCCAATTTGAGCAATATGGGCTGGAATTCTTAACAAAACTAAGGCTGATACAACCAACTTAGAAATCTCAAAGATTTTTTGTTAAATATAAGAATCAAGAAAAATAATCATTCTTGGTCCCATTACAAATTCTGCATTTTAATTGTGGCACTGTATTTCCTTCAGGATCTCAACAAATCCAGCACTCTTTGTTATTCCAGTAGCTGTCTTGAGATCTGAGACTTCTTAGTGTCAAGGAAAATCAATGCATTTTGAAGCCGGAATAAAATTTGATTAAATTAGTCACTTAAGAACTAGCAGGTATTGATTTGGAATGCTGGCACCCTAGAAGAGGTTAGCTTCAGTGACAGAGGGCGCAGACACACATAACAGTTGAACCACTCCAAAAATGTCACTGATTAGAAACTGGTTCACAACTGTCACAGTTCAGAGGTATCCACATGTACATTGATTGACCTATGGTGCAGATCACCTACTGAGCACTGTGCTATTGTTAAACCACCAGCAGGGAGTGGGAATGAGTAGTCAGTCCAGCATTCCTCCCAATGTCAAATCCCTAGCATTTTCTCAGGGTTTCCCAAATCTTGGCGGGGGGAACCTTCATTGACCAGACAGACTGATGGGGATAGCACTGAACTATTGTTTTGCATTTCCAGGGGCTGGGTATTCTGGAGGCTGCCCAAGGCCTCTGCCCCAAGCTTTAAAAGGACTTTCCCTAGAAAGTTGCTTAATTAATTTCAATTCACTCTCAAATGCACACACACTCTCTGGGGTAGGTGGGTGGGTGGGTGGATAAGTGCACCTTTAATGGTAAATATCCAGCAACTGCAGAGGGAGGGGAAACTGAGTCACTGAACAATAAGTTTTTAATACCACAGAATTAGTACAGGAATTCCATGTAGTATTGTTAATTCCATGCTCCATCAGTGTGAGTTGGCCAACTGATTGTTACTTGGTCCTCATCAGGAAAGAGAAGCACCCTCCTCACACACCTGAGTTGTGAGTAGTACTGGAAAAATCAGTTCCTGTGCAGAGGTGGGAGGAGGAGGAGGAGGAGGAAGAGAAGAGAAGCAGTGTATTGGGTGCCATGAAGACTGACCATCATTAGTCATGTAAATCCTGTCACCCTCAAATAACATTGAATTAGTTCACAGACTACGCAACACCTGCTGCAGTGCCCACTGCTCAAAGGCACATGTACAATGAAAAATATTGGAAAATACAATAAATGAGCATAAGCATGTATAACAAAATGGTCAAATGTGCAGTAGAGACATAAGAAGTTCACAGAGAACAGTCTCAAAATAATAGCTTGTTATCCAGGAAGACTTTTGAAATATTCCAGGAGATTGAAACCATTTTCAACTGCCTAAATCAGGGATGCTCAACCCTCAACCCACAGGCCAGATCCAACACACACAACCATGTGATCTACCCTGTGGAGGTCTCAAAGGGAGGCCTGATGGCAATTAATGCTGCCACCATTCCCTCATTGCCAAATTTTCAAGCCCTGAAGGTAGAAGACATAGCCCATGTGCTAGATCCAGCTGGTACATGCAGGGCCAGTTCTGGATGGTGTGCCTGATAGGGTATATATGAGGTTGGGGGCAGGGAGACTAGTTTGATCTGCTATACAAAAGGCTCAGGATAAGGCCAGGGAAAGGGGACCAAATCAGCATGCATAGGGCTAAAGGTGGGATGGCAGGCCTGTTCTGGGGCCAGGGACTCAGGCATGTAGGACCAGGGCCCAACCCAGTTCATCCAGTACATGCCAGTCAGGTCCCTGCCCTACACATGCTGGATCAGGACTGGGGGAGCTGAGAAACACTGGTGGAATGGGGCCGTCAATGGAGTGGAATTAGGTACAGGAGGAGTAGTGGTTGCAACAGAAAAACTTTACTTATAGGCTGCGATACAGCGAGGTATGCAGTGTAAGCACACTCTGTAGACAGCAACAAGACGAAAACTGTAAACAAACACACTGACGTTCACACTCACTCAGGGTATGGGGTACATCATGGTAGCCATGACAGGGAGTCGTTGGTGGTTGATCAGGCCCCTCCATGGCTCCGAGGTACACGTGGGGGGGTCTCTCCCTATGCGCATCTGAGCTCTCCTCCAACTTGGGCGGAAACGTCCCAAGCCTTTTATATGGCTAGCGAGCCAATTGCTAGCCGCCACGTGTGAATAATTTACACCGAGCCAATCAAAAGTGTGCACTCAATGGTGCAGCTGCAAGCTTTTGGCAGCAGCTGATTTTGCACCAAGGACTCTTTCCTGCTGCAAGGGAAATCTCTGCACCAGGGACTCACAATGTGTTTAAACGCATCTGTGCCAAGGCATCTCTTAACCATTTAGCTCTGACAAGGATGACAGACTGGATCCAGCCTGCAGACAGACCCCACACCAGTTATCAGGCCCATGGGGCCTAAAGGTTGGCCACCACTGGTCTAAGTATTATGTGTGTCAGCACCTACAGGCATATTTTGGGCATAGGAGAGGGAAATAGTCAGTATGTGTTCAGTATTTATCAGTATGTGTGAGGACCTAAATACATTCTGAGCAGGAAGGAGCATAGGTGAATTTAAAAACTACAGTTTAAGACAGGGTGCTGGTACACTATTATCTCTGTGCTTTATTTTAAGGATCTAAAAAACAAGTCTAGACTGTTTCTGACAGAGGCTAGTGACTGATGTTCCAGCTTTACTCCTTTTCTAGCTTGGGGGTAGAGATAGAAGATTGAAGTGGCCTCTAAAGGATTGAAATTACTTGATTTTTGGGGTAAAGCTAAGTAAACATGAAGAGCAAGTTTACTCTTATGAAAAAACAATTTTCCATTTCTGCCATCAGAAGCTTGCAATACCCACTTAATTTATGGATTGGCAAAATTGCTACTAGGCAGGTAATCTTCCATGACAAGAAGATCATAGGAGTAGTTCTCAAAGTAGAAGTTAACCTCTTTATCATGAGAAAATATTTTTTTTCCACATGAGATAGCTCTCACCTGTGGTATATGGACTGTACCTTTAAGGAGCCAGCAGTGGGATGACTCAGTCTCTCCCCCTGATGCCCTGTGAGTATGGTTTGTGGTGATGGCTGGTTGTAGTTCTCCCTGCAACCTGTAAGCATGTGAGTTGCTGAATACTGTTCCTAAATAAAGAGAAAGCTGTTTACCACCCCACCGGTCTCTGCTGAATGCTGACTCAAGGACATTACCCCAAAGGCATGGAGGTCTGAGTGAGTACCCCATCCCTAGAACCCAATGGCATAGAGAAAACTATATCACCAGACACCACCAGTCTGCTCCTTCTTCTCCTATTGGAGTGCCATATTTGTGCAATAGCTGTCTTATCATCACAACTTTGTGCATTGCAGGCCTGAAGAAATTCTAGCTGTTTCTCCAGTGAGCTAGTGAGATTTCTCCTGTTGTCCACTTGCTCCCCTTACCTTTAAACAACATGGACATGTCTCCATGAGAAGGAACATGCGTTTCCCAGGGGACAAGTAGCAGTGGCACACTTTGTGCTGCTGCTACTTGTTCCCGGGGAATGACCATGCCATGAGTGCTCTGGCATGTGGTACATTGCCCCGGGTGGTGTAGGGGAGGCTGGAGCCAGCGACTGTGCTGGTCCCAGCAGTCTTACCTGGGGTCGAGTGGACCTCTAGGAGCTGCAGCCATGGTGCTCCTGTAGTAGGGAGTGCAGTTTGACAGCCAGAATGTGGCTTCAGCCAACCAGGCTCCAGTTTTGGGTGGTGCTCACTGCTACCATGTGCACCACCCCATTTTTTTTAAGTGTGGATTTTTTTTTACTCCTGGGGTGAAAAAATAAACAACCCTACACTGCAAAGTAGCAGCATGGGGAACATCTGTCTGTGCAGCATGTATGGTATGTGGCCCCACAAACCGATCTGTCATGCCATGGACCGCATGTCTACACTTTTCTGGACACACCCTATGGTTTTTATTTCCTTTTATATGGATGTCCTTCTCTTCCTTTCTTATTCTCCTTACTTTAGCTCCATTTCTTTTATAAAGTTTTTGAGATGAGGTGAGCAGAACTGAACAGTCTTCAAAGCCTTTACACAGATTCATGTGATTTACGAATCTCTTGGTTTTCATTTAACTCTGACAGCTCATTTTGCTGTGTACAATATTTAGACTTGACTTCTAGGAAGTGCTATAGTGCTAACGCCTGCTATATTTGCCATTGATTCACATGAGTACGTTATTATTACATAGTAATTCCACTCTTGTGTAATTACAAACAAACATTGCTTTGAAATATTTTGTGACATTCTTTAGAGAACATTTACAAAAGAAAACAATATAAGGTATCTGTGGAAC
>JAGPOW010000229.1:4418935-4429732 GCA_030014935.1 Caiman crocodilus
TTAAGATATTTCCATCTTAATTGCTATCCTTTGAAAATTGATTCCCTTCCTCAAATCAGAGGAGTGAAGCAGAATGAATTTCATGGTTTTAATTGTTCCAAATTCATTCACTACTTTCAATAATTAATAAGTCTCTAATTATGGGTGCATAGGGGTTTTCATATTTAACTGCAAAGCGCAAATGTTGAAAGTCAAGATATCTCAATGGGAGAAGGACATAAAATATTACAGTATATGCTGAATAGAAAGTTTTGTTCTTCTGTTAGAATTTTAAAGAATTCCCATGCTAAAGTTTTCTTTTTTAAATGACTTTAGAAAATCTTTGCTTTACCTAAGAGCAATAGAAAAATGCAGTTTTAAAGCGAGATAGAGCAGTTAGGCTAAATATAGTAAGGCTGTTTTGCAAGACATACATTATTGGCTAACAGGGTCATTAATGTATGTGAATTTACACCTCCTTTGATCAGTTGGTTGGTCTACCCAATCTGATTCTGGTTATTTCACAGTCTCAGCTAAGTGAAGCCTTCTTTCCTGAAAAGAAAAAATGTTGAATGTTCACACTGGGTCATCCTGCATTATACTGAGCATGCATATAAGGCTGGTTGAGTGTTTTTCAATGGAAAACTTGTTTTTCAATTTTTTTTCAGAAAAAAAATTCTTTCTATTTTTACAATTTTTTTAATTAGCAAAATAAATATCTAAAAATGGAAATATTGGAACAAAAAACAAATGACTGATTGGAAAGCACAATGCTCCTGAACTGCAGTTTTCAGGATGCACCCAAGTGGCACTTCCAAATTGAAATATTTTAGTTTTTAGCTAAAATATTTCATGGGTTTATTGAAGTATTTTTCATCAGGAATACAACTTTTTGTGGAAAATTTCATGACAATGATTTTATGTTCATATTCATCAGAACTTTTCATAGCAGATTCTCCCTGTACTATTTCCATTTCTAAATGAGTGACTGGAATGGGGAGAGGGCTAGCAGAAGTCTTCTGCTATACTAATTAGATCCACAGTAAACATCTTGCATTTACACATCCGGCCCTATTAGGCTTCAGGAATCTAATAAACTCCAAAGCAGGGTAGTAGTTGTAAATACAAGTATTACCCTGCGATGGAGTTTTTACTCTGCAGTACTGAACATGTAGACGCTGATGTAGCTGGAGGAGGCATGAGGGTCCTTCAGTGTAGGGGTTGCTTGCCAGCTAACTCTGCACTGGAGCAGCCCTGTGCCCCAGGCAGCTCCTCCTCAGCATGTTGAGCCAAGTCAGAGCAACCCTAAGCTTTCAGACTGACTCCCTGGGCCACCTGCTAACAGGGGCTGCTTCAAACTGGCTCAATGTGCTGTGGTTCTGGGCACATGTTCAAATGGCATGCCCAGGAGCAATAAACTCCATCCAGACTTCATTGCTGCATGCTAATAGCACATGTACATGTGCTCATTGTTCAGTAGAACTGAATCAAACTGAAAGTATTAAACCTTGAGACTTACCATCACAAATAGCAATTGTTGTCCTTTTCTTACAGTTTTGATCTTTGTGCACCTTCTGCAGATTCTTATCTTTCAGTGCCCCATTCCTGTTTGCTGTTTATCCTTCAGAACTTCAAAGTGGTGCATGTCTGATTAGCATAAGGAAACCTTGATTCAAGATAGAAAAAGTTGGAAATAAGCAGAACTTACTGCCATGTCTTGTAAGAAAGAATTTATGCAGATCATATTAATTTGTTTTTGCAAGAGAATGTGTCTGAATCCGATACTAACATTGTATTTATTGGAGAAATAATAATGTGCTAACAAAAATTAATACATGGATGTGGTAGCATGGTTTGGGGAGCGATTACCTAGTCTGATGCTCCATACAGATATGGCAGCCAGAAGTGTGGGGGGGGTTAGATCACATTAAAAATGCCCCCCTGATCTAACTCAGTAATTAGATGCCAGGAGCCTTATCTAAGGTAAGTTGGGGTAGGGGGACAGGCCAGCAGGGGGCTTGGGAGGCTGGTGGAGTCCACAGGGGCCAGGGTGGTAGGGTTGGAGTGGCTCTCCAATCCTGCCAACCCCCCTGGACAATTCAGCCCCTGATCCTGGTGACAACTCCTGGGGCCAGTTTTACCAGAATCCATGAGTCTGGAGTCCAAGTTAAGTAAGGCTTTAGGGGGACTTGTGGTTTCACAGTGGGGATTGGTGGGATTGGAGCTATGCTCAGAACATATACAAAAGTCCAATAAGATCAATTTAACCATACCTAGTCTAACTTTGTGCACGCCTAAGGTACAGTTCAATTAGTTTGGGTCAGCCATTTTTAACTGATCAGACCTTCCTGTAACTTCTGTACAATTCACACTTAGATTAACCTAACTAGGGATCTAAGTGTAACATTTACACATGGGTGAACTAAGTTAGATTGGGTAGCCATTTTAATGTGATCTAGCCTCCCCCTAACCTCCCCAAATATCTGTACATTGTACAGATTGTCTTGGTGAGCCCCTCACTCTTAAAAACGGAATGAGCAATATGTGACATTTGACAACGGGGAGACCTTAGTTATTTAACACTTCATCCTTCATGCCAAAGACATTTTTAAGTTGCATACCTATCTACATTCCATGGAATTAAGTTAGTGGAGTAGATGCATTTCAAAGAGACAAAGCCCTTGCCTCTCTGCTTCTCTCCTGATTTTTTTCTCTCTTTCTGAGGCCCAGCTACTACACCCCTAAATATTACTACCACTACGCCCTTTCTTACTGCCTTTCTTAGAGGTTGCTGTCTGCATAATAGCTGATGCCTTTACCTCAGTGGCCTCTTCCCATCATTTTTACCCCAGCCTGTTTGTGCCTCTGAAACTTCTATTCATAACACTAAGTATAAAAGTATTGGGATGGGGGGGGGGGGCTGAAAAATTATATGGAAGAAGAGTTACAAATCAAGGGTCTTTTGTGGTGGGTGAAAATGTACTTGAACAATCTTTACCACTCACTGTATATATAAAACACTTCCCCTCAGTACACCAGAGAATGTGATTTGGGGAATGACTGATGGCTCCCTTCACTTTTGAGGGGGATGAAGTATACGAATGACATGAATGACTCCAAAGAAAACATCTTGGCTTTAAGAGATGGGAGACGATAGGATCGTAGGAAGGTAGAGCTAGAAAGAATCGTGTGAGGTCATCAAGTCCAGACCCATGCTCAAGCCAACATCCCTGACTAAACCATCCCTGTCAAGTATCTATCTAACCTGTTCCAGAGTTAGAGATTCCATGTTTCTCTAGGTAGCCTGTTTCAATGCTTGACCACCTGCGCGGTCAGAAAATTCTTCCTAACAACTAACTTAAATTTCCTTTGCTGCAGCTTGAGGCCATTGTTCTTAATCCTGTCCCCCACAGCCACAAAGATAATCCCATCTCCACCCTCTCTATAATCACCCTTCAGGTATTTGAAGACTATTATCAAATTTCCCCTCAGTCTTCTCTTCTGCAGACCAAGTAACCCAAGGTCTTTCAGCCTTGCTTTATATATTAGGCTTTCCAGACCCGTTTTGACTTTGTCACTCTGCATGGAGCTCTTTCCAATCTGGCTACACCTTTCTTGAAGTGTGGGGTCCAAAACAGGACACAGTACCTCAAGTGAGTTCTCACCAATGCTGTATAAAGTGAAAGAATCATTCCCCTTGATTTGCAGGTGACACTATTTTGATATAACCTTGCTTGCTGATGGCCTGGAGTTTTGGGGTTTTTTTTGTTTTGGGGCGGGGGAAGGGGGTTTTCAATAAGAGCACACTTTTGGCTTATATTCATCTTATGGTCTATTGTAACTCCCAAGTGCCTCTCTGCAGTACTGCAACCTAGCCACTCATCCCCCAGTCTTCATTATTTGTGAGGTTTGAGTGTAATTCAGTGCTCTCCAAAACTGGTATCCCTTTCCTAGTTTTAAATTATTAAGGATGGATTGGGAAGGCGGTAAAGAAGATCTGAGTAAGTTACAGTTACAAATTAAAAATATTTAACTACAGAAATTGAAGACCAGGGACACACCAATAATTTCCCATATGTTAAAAATGCCAAGCTTTAAATTTATTAGAATTCTAAAATTTTTTACATTAGGATGATCCAGGATCTTTACTGGCTCACATATGAGGCCCCATTGTTGCTTCAAGTCAAGAGGTAAAAGGTACAGTGCTACAGATTAATTTACTTTTCAATCTTTATAGAATAACCCCAGCCAAAGTTTCCATTTACATCTTCATATCTGTCATCATTCACAAAAGGCTAGGGTTGTTACATCAGTACATTTAGAATGAACTTTCTATATAGAAAGTAATGGTCTCCTTATTTTCTCCCAAGTTATTTGTAGGTGTATATTAGCTTAAAAAGTATTCATGTGCATGTGTATATAAACCTGCAAACATACAAATATTTTCTAATTTTTGTTTTTAAACTGTAGAGAATTGCACTTCCCAGCCTTTGGTTCAATAAACAGAAATAAAGTCTTTTATAGTAAAAAAAAAAAAATCAATGATCAATTGGAACTATTCAAGCTATACTTTTTAAGCCTGATTAGTGAGAATAACATTCCTTCCAAGGAACAAAACTGTGATTATATTAAGTAGAACTGACAAAAGTTCCATTAGGAAACGACTCATTCTTCTATGTTTTCCTATAATGTCAGTTTTTAAAACAAAAAGTCCCACATTTTTCTATAAGTTGACAGCCAGAAACAGAAATTCAACTGAAATATCTTTACATTTATGAAAAAAGTTTATTATCAAGATTATACTGCCATCTATTGGGTACCATTATCCTACAGATGAACTTATTTTATTTTCTGGATTTAACAAGATCAAACAAACTTGTGTGATTCACCTGATTTCCTTTGGATTTTTATTGACAATTATATAATAACCATACTTTATTATCATATTTCATATAAACAATTCTGTCCCCAGTTTGCTACCATGACTAAATTATATATATGGAGAGATATTTTATCATAGTGCCAAGAGGAAAACTAAGTGACAAATCATTGGAAAAAAGATTGTAGAAACACTACCTTGTATCTCATAAAGATCATATGGAGATGTTCTCATACACTGTGACAGTAAGTAGAAACATATAACTTTATGTATGGAAAAAAAGATCTTATTTCTATGTAAGTGACATCCCTATGCTATACAAAGAGATCTGTGTGACAGAGACTCCAAAAAAATGTGAAAGTAACCCAGTGTAACTCAGAGAAAATGGTTTGCACATTTGGGTGTGATTTATCTTTGCCATAACTGAGGTTTTGACAATTTGTGAATTTTTTGGAGAGGCTTATTTGGTATTTCTATGTACTGCATAGGCCTATCTCTGGGTTTCTTTCTAAGAGCCCTGTTTACCCCTTTTGATACAATGAAGCCACTTTTTGCCTCTCTCAGGTGTATCCTTTTTCTCTGACTCTTTCTAGTTTAAACTCTTTCTTCAAGTCTATTCACAGGATCTAACAAAGTAGGCTGTTGCCTATGAAATACATGCTTCTTTGAACCAGTTAATCTCTAATGTGCTACCCTTCCCTGCCTCCTGCTTGGTTACAGACTAACACAGCCAGTCATCTCTGAAATAGATAGATGTAAACTGTATAGCCTTTATAGAAACTACATTGTGGGTGTTGTTATTAATTATTTAGTCCATTAACAGGTAAAGACCCATGAAAATAAGGATGAAGTTACACATTATACATAGATTATACTAAGGTTATTTAAAACACAAGCATTCACACCTTAAAGTTCATTAACTCATGCTAAATGATCTCTGAGCTTGTCAAAGTTATGCCAAAGGCAAGTGTTAATTCTAGCACATGCTGCCTAGCTCTAGTGAGGGTTACTTCATTCTTCTCCATGGAGATAAAATTGAGCAATTTGCAGTCCACCAGCATCCCAGAATGCACTGCTTCTAGCTCTGCCTCAACCCACAGTAGGAGTAGAGCTCAGGAGTCCTGGCTTCTGGTCACACACATGCTCACCAGCACTCTAGCGGTAAATCAGAGCGGTGCAGACAAGAATTGGTATTAAATCTTAATGTACAACTGCTCACAGCACACTCCAACTTTAACACCTCTTAACTTTCCATAGATTTAGTAGGGTGTAAGTGTAATGTGGAACTTCACCCAAAATTTAACAGAGTGAATTAAAATATAGGAAACTCAAAGTTTACCTGTTGGGGAAAAAAATAAGCCTACTGCTCCCATTAATATTGTGGAGATTTGGACATTTCACAGCAAGGCTCCACTCTGAATAAAAGCAATGTAAAATGAGCTTTTGCACTAAATGAATCTATTCTTTGTGTGTATTCAATCTTTCATTTGCTTACGTTAGCTAAAGCTAGCAACTGCTAGTTTTCATCCTTTTATGGTTTGCATTTACAGGAGAATAAGCTAGATTTTCTTCTGGCCCAGGCATCAAAAAAAGTTAATTTACTACTATAAATTTTAATTGTTCAATCTGTATTATAGTTCATTAAAATGAACCCAGTTTGATTTTCTGGTTCTAATTTGAATTCTTAAGGTTCCTGTGCAGGAAATAAAAAGTGTCTATGTGCAAACTGAGAAAGATTTGATCTGGAATCACTTCGACAAAGACAAAGACAGAATCCCACAATATAATTTTTCCAGGCATATTGGAGACAATTTTTCTTCAAAATCTCATTAAAGGAACTGTTTTAGTTAAAAACTAGAAAGTTTTGATAATTCTGTGCAGGGGGAAAATGGACTGACTTGGGGAATGTGCTATGGAATCATTCCCCATCACTAGGTAATGTCCCATTGTAGGACTTGTATTTTATTAGATGAGCATTACCTTGTCATCAAGGTAATCTGTCTGATTAGATTAGATAGAAGAGAGAAAGAATGATCATGTGTTTAATGGCAGTGTGGTTCTGCCAAAGACTTCTTTTATGGCCTTAAGCCAACCATTGAATCTCTCTATCCCTTAGATCCCCAAAATTAAAGGTTGGTAGTAACACTTCTCTCTCTTGCAGTTTTATGAGGATAAATTCAGTGCTCTGTGACTATTACAATTTATTTCCAGATATTATAGTGATAACAACCACAGTACTCTCTATACTTAACTATGATTAGACAGGATTTAAGGCCATGTTGGGAGAACTACTCTGAAACACCCAACCCATTCACTTCTACACTGTGGGTACCACGTCCCAGAAAGGTGACAAAGTAGTGGCCTTTGAGCAGTACAGAGTTCAAACCAGTAAGTAAACCAAAGCCAGAGAGATTAAGACTGGTAAGGGACACTCACTTGTTGCTACTATAAGGCAGATATTTTACCTCATTTTGAGGAGTCAAAACACAGAGAGTAGGAGTGAGTCCATGAGAAGTGCTTACGGATGATAGTCCTATGTTGGCTTGGACACACCTTACCTGCCTTGCTAGCGTTTCTACTTCACCATTGCTCTAAAAAGCCAACATGCCTCCTTATTCTGGGAGAGGGAGGCTGCAATTTTGACAATGTTGCCTCCCATGCAATTACATTGATCTTAATGACTTGGGAGGTCTCCAGTCCTGGCAGTCCACCTTCCACTCTCTGAATTCAGAACTCAGAGAATCTCTTCTCAGAGTGAGATTCTGGTTAGGTAAGCTATTCATCAGAGTCATCCCAATCTTGACTCCAGTTTCAAATTCCGGTTTCTCTATGATAACTGCCCATCCTGGTCTTGTCAGATTCTTCCAACCCAAATGTCTGCTGCACTTCATTGCACTGTCTCCCCTGGGTGTGTGAAACATATTAGCTTTACTAACATTACCTCTAAGCCCTATCTAAAATGCACATTGCCTTACTATCTAACCAAGTATTTGTGCCCATACAAGGTGCATAAGGTTGAGACTTGAAGTATTAATGTGGGAAAGGGCTAATCCTTATCTTGTTTCCCAGGCAGGAGCACTCAGCACTTCTTTAATCTTAGGTTCCAGGTATCCCTCCTGTCCATCCCTTGCCAACAGACTTGATGGAGCTCTTTTGCTGTCCTGCTCTCTTTCTCTGTCCTGCTCTTTTGCTGGCTCTGACTATCCCCTCCAGCCCCAGAACACTCTCACCAAATTCTTAGGTCCACAGCAAGATTTCTGATCTTCCTCGCTTGGGACTCTGTGCCAGTCTCCACACTCTTCCTCAGCCACTGGGTCCACCAAGCATCTCTGGCTTTCTCTTTCCCTCCCTGAATCATCATTCTGATTCACTTTTAACTGGCAAGCCTGCACATACGCAGGCCAACTGTTTCTTGAAAATGACATGGGATGCTACCCCGTGCCCTTTCTCCTGCCACTCCAGTAGCTTTCTGTATTGATCTTCCCCCTGCCAACATGGTAAAATCTTCTTTAATCCTTTTTTATTCTCATTGTCTTCACATATCCCCCTCAAGTTGCTACTTGGTGGGTTGTTGTGATGTGAAGAGTTTTCATCTACTCTTTCTTCCTCAGTACACCTGGATAGAAAGTCAGCAACAACTTTACATTTTCCTGATTTAATAAGAAACTTGAATGGTTGTAAAGCCAAGGCCCACTTCATTATGCGACTGTTATCTGTCTTCATTTGTGTAGCCAGTACAATGGTGCAAGATCTGTCTCAAACTTACATTCCCATCTCAAGAGGTAATAGTGGAAGTATTCAATTGCCCACTTTGTAATGTGACACTTTCGCTCTATTGTTGCAGATCTTGTCTCATGCTTTAACAATTTAAGGCTGGCATGGACCACTGGCTGCTCTTGTCCCTCAACCTCTTGGGACAGGATGGTTCCCAATGCTGATCCACATGTGTCTGTCTGTAGGGTAAACACCTTTTTGAAGTCTGGTATGTGTAACACTACATCTTTACACAAAATCTGTTTAATCTGCTAGAATGCCTGTTCTCTTTCAAGTGTACATTGCAGCAGATGGTCCCCTCATCCTCTGATCATGTCTGTGCGTGGGCTCGCCAGGTCTCCAAAGTGTGGTATGAACCCATGGTAACAATTAGCTAATCCTAAAAATGCCCACATCTGCTTTTTCTTTTGGAGTGGGGTATATTATATTTTATATATATATAGCCACCTTATCTGCCAGAGACCTAATTTGGCCTTGTCCTGCCAAAAATCCCAAATACCTGGTTTCCCAATGCACATTTATGAGTGTTTGCAATTAGTCCTGACTTTTGTAGCTCCAGCAGGATCATTTTTAGAAGCTTAAGATGATGAGCCCATGTTTTGCTGAAAATCACAATGTCATCTATATAGACTGATGAGGACTTCTGATGGGGCACCAGAAGCCAGTCCATCATACGCTGAACTGTGGCTGTCACTCCAGACAGTCCAAATGGCATGCACTGGAATTCAAAGAAGCCCCAAGGGGTCCCAAAGTGTTTCCAATTGATCCTCTTTTCTCACTGGGATTTGCCAATATCCTTTTGATAAATTGGTGGTGGATATAAATCTGGCCTGACCTATTTTATCTAGGAGCTTCTCATTTGGTGGCACTTGTGATTGCATTTAAATGTCAAAAATCATTTCTCAGCTAACCATCTGATTTTGGCACAGCAACCAGTGGGCTTTGCCAAGGACTCCTGGACTCCTTTGATTACCCCATACCATAAAATCCTTTCTTATTGGGCCATATACATGATGGAGAGTTCAATGCCATCATTCTCTTGCTACCTTATTTTGGGGTGTGCTAATTTTGTGTTCCATTTCAACAGTCCTCCTGGGTTTCTCTTGAAAGACATCCTGATATTGTTCTATTACCTTTCTTAGCTCTTGCTGTTGCTCTGTAGCTGTTCCCTGATATTCTACTCTTCTCCTGGTTTTCTTCTACCTCTGGGTCAAATTTTTCCTGCATAGGGTCTGGAGTTAAGAGCCATCCATCCTGTGTTCTCTATTACTTTAAAAGATTAACATGCTAAACTGTTTTTTTTTTCCTTCTTGTGCTTCAATTTGTAAACTTTTTAATTGACTGGGCTGACTCTTCCTGTTATTACAAATGGTCCCTGCCAGCACATCAGGAATTTACTTATAGTACTAGGGAGCAAGACTAATACATAGTCACGTACTTGAAAATCCCATTCCTGCACTCTACAATCATAACTGTTGCTGGGCCTGTCCAGGGTTAGCCTAAGCCCTCATTCCTGCCTCCTCCAGTATGTCCCCCATCTCTTCTATGTATTTCTCAGCAGACCCCCCTTCCTGCACTTTCCCAACCTTCATGGACTACATCTAGAAGGCTGCAAGGGCAATGCCCATAAATTTTATTCAAAAGGTAAGAACCCTGTAGATGATTGGGGCACACTTCTAACCCCAAATAATAATGCCAGGACCAGCATATCCCATTTTCAAAGATTATCCTGAGAACACTTTTTTGTAGCATCTTCTTTAATACCATTAAATCATTCAACTAAGCTGTTAGTTTGAGGATGATAAATGGCCATTCTAAGATATTTAATGCTCATATTATGACATAATTATGCTACTATCTAGGACATAAATTTCATCCTCTGATTGATCAGTATTTCTGGAACATCCACCATGGATATCCATTTCCCAAGCTCTTCAGCCACCATGGATACCCATTTCTGGAATACCCACCATGGATATCCATTTCCCAAGCTCCTCAGCCACACAACTACCTGTAAAAGCTCTCAAAGAAACAGTGCTGGAGTATCATGTCACATAATCAATAAAAACAAATATAAATTGATGACATTAACTGCTCCAAAGTAATGGTCCCACTACATCCAATGCCACTCGCTGAAAAGACTTTCCCAGCATAGGCATGGTGTC
>JAGPOW010000229.1:4429832-4451462 GCA_030014935.1 Caiman crocodilus
TGCCAAGTCAGCCCAAGGGCACCCTCTAATTCTCACCCGCCACCTCTCTGATGTTTAAATAAGTTTGGGAGGCCGCCTTATGCCCTCTTGGTCACTTCTCAGTGTTGATTCAGCCACCATGGTTTCCCGAACTCTTTGTGGGTCTCACTCTATGATGGGTGCTTTCCGGGCACCCTAGCCTTATGGGCTATGCGTGGCTCCTACCACCCCTTATACCATGCCCTACGCCTCGCAGGTAGAATAGATGTTGGTCTGTCACATATACACTCGCCCTCTCTGGGGTCCTCTCTGTAGTGCTGCCCTCTCTCAGGGATCCCCTGCAGTGTCGCCCTCTCTCTGGGGCCTCTGCAATAACGCCGCCCTTCTGTCCAGGGCCTTTTCCACAATGCTGCCCCTTTCGATGATGCTGCCCCCTTCTCTCGGGCTCCTCAGTACTGCTGCCCTCTCCTCGGGCCTTCTTAAATGCTGTCCCCTTCTCTGGGGCCTTCTCAGGAATGCTGCCTCTCTCCTGGGGCTCTCCGTGCCCACACTGGCCCTTCTCGGTGAGGCCGCCCTGTCTCTCGGGCCTTCTCAGTAAAGCCGCTCTGTCTCTCGGGCCCACCACACTGCTACCCCTTTTGTCTGGGGCTCCCTGCACTGCTACCCCCTTCTTTGGGGCTCACCATGCCCGCACTGGGGCTTCTCAATAGCACCCCCTCTCTGGGGCTCAGGTCCATGCACCTCGAACGCCGCACCCTTACTGGTGCTGGGACCCCCACACTGCTGTGGGTCCCCTATGAGGCCTCCTACCTTCCATAATAGCCTCTCTCAAACCACCAGTGTAACAACCACAAAGCAAAACACAAACCCCTAGGCTGTAACATAACTTAAAGCTGCTTGGCTAAAAACATGTTGCTCAGACATTTTAGAGCTGCCATCCTTTGCTCAGCTTCAGCTATATCTGCAGTCAGGCTTCTTCTCGCATCCTGGCTTAGGAGCTCCTGCCTTTTTAGCTGCTGGCAGGAAGCTGCCTCTGGCCTCAGCTCCTTGGGTTTATAAAGGGAGCCAGGCCCTACCCCTTCTGGTCAGCTGACCTCTTGGTTGCCCTGGCAACCAAGCTGGGCTTCTTATACCCTGCTAGGGCTCTTTCCCTGGAAATTTCCCCTCTTTAGGAACAGGGCACCTCAGTGCCCTGTGACACATGGAAATCAGAGGTGCACATAGATGTTTATGTGGTACTACCAATTGACACTCTTTGCAACCAACACAGAACTTGGTTATATCTTCAGACATTTTTGGCCAATAGAATTGCTAATCATAGTTTTGCTTCCATTTGTTCCTTGCTGAGATGCCCACTTAGAGGATTTGTATGAGTTAACAATATGGAGTTTCCATAAGCCCATGAGTTATCATAAGCATTACTTCACCTTGTGCCCCCAGAGCTTGCCTCCCCTTTACAAAAGGCCTTGCTGCACTTCATAGTGTGGGAACCATTTGAATAATTCCAATCTAATAACCTCCCATTCCCTTCTGGCTACCTCATCATCAAATATCCATTGACATTCTTCTTAAATCTGTTGTTTCTCTTGAAATTGAACCCCTCAGGTCAGCTCCTCTTAAGCCATTGATATTTCTGCTTCTGCTTCCACTCTGAGCAGAGCCTCTGTGGCTTCTTGTTCTTGGTCTAGATGAGCCACCAGTTTGTATAATCCCTTCCAATTACATTTGAGTATCATCTTATAGGGCAAACCCTGCACAATCCTCACATTCATCTCTCCAGTGGTGGAATCAATTATGACTCGCAATCTTTGTTGTTAATATGCAAATACCTCTACATGCATACATCACATCTTTATAGACTGTTTCCCTGGAGGTGCTGTGCTGGGTAACATGTCATCCCATTAATGATGACATTAATGTCTGCATGCACCCGGTATCCAAAACAGCTTGCACTATTCAAGCTTCAACTTTTGTAAGTATGGTTAGCTTCTTTTGGGCCCCTTCCCTCTGTAATCCATCATCTCTATGGGCTCTGCTTCTCAGCTAGTCTCTTTCCCGTTATACTCTTTATGTACAGCCATGTACTTGCACACAATATGGCCAAGCCACCCACACTGGAAGCAGACTATGATGCATGGGTTTGGTCACTTGATTTCCCCGTTTTTCTTTGTCTTATGCTCTACTTCCCTCATGATCGGCAGAGGTATGAGTTTAGGTAGCTTTTCTCAATATCCTTTACCTTCCACCATAGCAAAATCCTCAGCCAGTCTGAGAGCTTCACTGGAGAATTTGGGCTGATAGCTCTTGACCCATCTTTGACTACCGTCCTCCATATCCACTAGGAATTGCTCTAACAGAATCAGGTCCAGTATTTCTTCCTTAGTCATTAGTATTGCCTTGAACTATCTCATAGGTCTCTTAAGAGATGCAGTAAATTTTGTGGACATTTTTATTCTTGCTTTTTCCTAGCATGAAAGGTTTATCTATAATGCTTGGACTGGCTCATTTTATTCACATTATTTTAGTTTATTTTGTAAAATAACACAATGGACAGAAGGAAAGAGATAACTTAAATGACAGAAAGTTCCTGACACAAAGGTTTTTTCTTCCTTTTGTAGTAACTCATCAGAGAAACCACAAGAGAGGCAGAGATTGAGATACTGTACAACAAAAGACAAAGTCCCTAAAGTTCAACTTAAAAAAATAGTTGTTCAGGTTTTGTAGTACAGCACCTACCCAGAGAAAGCAGAACCAGGATAAAAGACAAAATACAGTTGACGATAGCGTCACTAAAAATAGAATGTATTTTCTAATGTTTGTATTTTATGGGCTTTATCAAAATGTTATTAAAGTCCTTAGGAGGCTGTCAAATACTCTTGTAGCAGTACTGGATGAGTCCCTTCCAATATCTTTTATTCAGGGATCTAAAAATCTGTATAAAAAACAATGAACTATTTAATCCAACTGTGACATATCTTTTAATATGTCCATTTTGCAGATGGAAAGAAATTGTGCCCAGATGTTAAAAATGTCAGGTTGTCCTGCCTACAATGTGAGAAATCAAGGTACAAATTTTTAAATATTAAGTACCAGGAACCAGACACCAAAATATATTTGTGAATCCAGTCCCTAAGCCCTTCTCTAACATATTATCAATGCTCAGTTACTGTCCATAGAGAAAAGTGGTCAATGTAGAACAGACTGCAAAAGTCCTCAGTGGCAGTGATAAACACTTCATCTATTGCTAGCTTTGTCTGTGAAACCTATTATCCCAATGTTATGGAAATGGTGGAAACCCTTAAGCTAAGCACTTAAAAATGTAAGTAAACAATATATAATCCATGTATTAATTGGGAAACATCTTATTAACCCTGAAAAGACCTTTGATGATATTCTGTGTCAAACTAGTGTTATAGGAGACATTATAATGAGAAATCCATTTTAGCATTTGTTATTAATGATAAGAATATAAAAGTGTATTTTATACTCATTTTTATCAACCCATCAAAATGTAAGATGGTAACAACAGTCCCTGAAACAGGATGGTACTTATCCAGAAGTACAGTATCATTTATCTTTTACATTTATCATTTACAGTTTATCACTTAATTGGCTAATGGGACATACGCAGACAGTGGTAGTAGATGGGTCAGTATTATTCTGGAAAGATGTGAGCAGTAGGGTACCCCAAGGCTCAGTGCTTGAACCAGTGCTGTTCAATATCTTCATCAGTGACTTGGATGAGCATGTGGAGAGCACACTGTCCAAATTCGCAGATGACACCAAATTATGTGGCAAAGTAAACACACTGGAGGGCAGGGAATGGATTCAGGTGTATTTGGAGAACATGAGTCGACAATGTGACAAAGTGATCAGTAGAGCTAACCACAGTCTTTCATGCATTAACAGGTGCATCACGAGCAGGTCTATGTGGCATTGGTAAGGCCACAGCTTGAATACTGCATCCAGTTTTGGGCACTGCACTTCAAAAGGGATGTGGATAACCTTGAGAGGGTCCAGAGGAGTGCCATTCCTATGGTTAAAGATCTGCAGGTAAGGTCCTATGAGGAGAGATCGAGGGACCTGGATCTCTTTAGCCTCCGTAAGAGAAGGCTGAAAGGTGATCTAGTGGTCATCTACAAATTCATTGGTGGGGGGGAGGGGACAGCAAGGGATAGGAGATACTCTGTTTACCAGGGCATCCCTTGGAGTAAGTAGAAAAAAAACAGCCACAAACTGACAGAGAGCAGATTTGTACTAGACATCAGGAAGAACTTCTTCATAATAAGGGTTATCAGAATCTGGAATGGGTTTCTAAGGTGCTCTCTCCTACTTTGGACATCTTTAAGAGATGACTGGACAAACACCTGGCTGGGGTCATCTGACCCCAGCACTCTTCCTTGCCCAGGGCAGGGGCTCAGACTCAATGATCTACTGAGGTCTTTTCTGACCCAAAACATCTATAAAATCTATGAAATCTTATACTCCCCCCACCTGAGACAGTAATATAACATGAGACATATGGGATGTAAATCAGATGTGAAACCCTGAAAAATAGGAAAAAAATATTAAAACCACATGCTTTCAGGAAAAGAAAAAAATCACAAATGATCAAATATAGAGTTTATTAACTGTGGGTGTCACAGGGGGAGAAGTCCCGAGGGAACGCCGAAGCTCTCGGAAGGAGCCGCAGAGGCAGAAACGGGTGACAAAGTGCAAAAGAAAGAAAAAGAAAAATGTCAATTACTTACCATAGGAGCCGCAGGATCGCTGGAGAAACCCGTATGTGGCCAGGACAATGATTTTAAACACCTGTGGACAGTGGGCAACGTCAGCACGGAGCACCAGCCGTCAAGATAAAAGAAGAGACTGCGGCAAGGAGTGGGGAAAGCATGTGGCTGCCGGGAGTGGGACGCGCCCGAGGTGGCTGGAGTTGTGGAGCAGCAGAGCCGGCTGCCGGCGCATGCCTTGGGCGGGAGATCTAGCCCGGAAAGCGTGGCACGCCAGAGCCGGCTGCCGACACGTGCCCCGGGCCAGGGAGCAAGCCTGGAAGGTGTGGAATGCCAAAGCCGGCTGCTGGCGCATACCCTGGGCGAGGAAGAGAGCCCAAAGGACACGGAGCACCGGACCTGTGGCAGATGTGCCACCCAGGGACCGAGAAGAGCCCAGAGAGCTGGAGAGCGGCGTGACCAGAAAGGGTGAGCCGGGGAAAAGCAGGGAGCGAGCCACTGACGCGTGGAGGGACCCACGGCCTGGAGAAGACCCAGAGAGAGAACTGCAGCCAGAAGCAGGTCCAGGTGGGAGAGGGAAACCCTGGGGCGGCCAGGAGAGGGAACGTCCAGACCGGAGGGAGCTGGAGAGAGGGATCTACAGCAGGGAGAACCCAGAGAGGGTGTCACTCCCAGGGGAGTAAGACAAAGAATGGTGGGTAGTCAGCCCGGAGAGTGAGGGCTAACAAGCGGAGTCGCGGATAGCGGCTCAATTGAGGGGCCAAGACCCCGTTAGGTGACTAGCGGTGTTTAAGGTGTTAGAGTTTTCCTTTGTTTGTGTTACTCCAGGTAAGAAGTGTAAGGAAATGGGGAGAACAAATCAGCTGCAGGGGAAAACCCCAGGTACTTTTTTTTCTGGCTTATTATATTTTTGCCTTATTTTGTTAATGCTTTCAGGGGTATACTTTTTGCCAGTGTAAGGAATACTTTTGAAAATGTTTATTTAAACATGATAAGAAAAAGAGACTATTATGTAAAGAATAGTTATTTGTGATGATAAGGAGGCAGCTTTGGTAATTGGGTAAGAGAGACTTAAAAAAAATAAGAAAAGACAGCTAATTAAGTCAAAGAACTCATTGGAATACCAAAAAGCACACCCCTAGGTGAAGAGAAAGTATGCTAATGAAACATACATGTATGTAAATGAGGTACATGGCTTAAACACAGGTATAGAGACATGCTCAATAAAGAACTTGCGTCATTCATTTGTAACCAATCACTGAACCTTGTTCAACCTTGTTTCAAGGCTTGTGAAACCTTGAAAACGTCTGTATAAAAATACCCCAGAAATGATATTCGGTGTGCTTGCTTGCTTCATGAATTATTCAGCTTGTACCCTTTATTGCTAGCAATAAACTTTTCTTTATACTTCCACCGCCCGGTGTGTATATTAGCGTCTGCATTCCAGGCACGAACCCAGATTTAGGCTGGGGCTCAACAGAAGGGACTGCGGCATGGGAAGAGATAAGGAGGAAAGCACCCCCCCATCAGTGGCAGCCAGAGAGAACAGCGACGAGAACACCTAGAACTGCCGGGCAGGGTAAGGGCAAGGTGAAAGGGGTGGAGGAGCCTCACAGAAGATCTCGACTGCAGGTAGCCGAAGAGGGCATCCGCCCAGACGGAAGCCCCACCCATTGGAAGATCAAAGTTGTGGCAGGCAAGAAAGGGGCGAACCCTGGTGCAGAGAGAGACCTGCTCCAAGGCTTCCTGTAATGGCCAGCCGGATATCTGCAAATCCTCTGGGCAAGGAAGCCTGAGTTAAGATGTTCGACACCCAGCGGCTACAGTGGGTTTAACCTAAAATTGTATTTTTTAGTGTGTTTCAAAGGGTATTTCATAGTGTAATTGTGCTGTTGGCACTTACAAGTGTAGGTATAGTAGGAAAGGAAAAGCATCTGGAGTATTGAACTGTGTATTGAGTTTGTTTCCTACTGTAATTAATTGCTGATTAATGCATTCAGACAAATTGCTAATCCTATTCACTTAATGGGCCATTCCCATAGACCTATAGAAGAAATGCCTGTGCTTAGTACCTCTCTAGACTTGGCTTATTGTCCCTCTTTTGGGCTAATGCTGTTTAGTGCTGTGGACCTTTAGTTCCCAGTAAAGGCAATCAGAGTTAAGGGTACTCAGCACTTTGTGGGATCAGTGCCCACATGTTTAGCAGTTGATGGAGGCATAATTCACACATAGCAAATCAATGAAGCACTTAGAAAGTTCAGTGTGGTGCTTTACTTGGTGTTTTAGGTGTTATGACAAAGGCAATGTTCGCTGAATAAAGGAAACTCATGATGTGATAATCACAGTTAAGACATTTGCTATTTTGCATTACATCAAGTTTGAACCAATTCTTCATTCAGCACTCACATTCTGAATTGATACAGCCTAGGCTACATTAACTCTAAAGGTGGATTGGTCTGTAATTATAAGAATCCATAGTTTCACATGTAGTTTGAGCCATAGCAACTACCCTTCACTACATTCACTCCCATAACACTCAATTAGCCCTAATGAGTAAAAATTTAGTGCTTAACCCAACGCCTCTCTAAGGATATTCTTTGCAAAGAGGTGTAACAACTAGCTAGTAAAAATATAGCACCATTTGATTAGGACAAATTATTTTCAAAACAGATCTGCCATGAAAACTAAAATGAAAGGTAAAGTGACAGAACAACTGCTGCTAAATTCTATTTTTGGCATTGTAATTGGGATAATATACCATAATTTATTTTAATGAGTTACAATTAAGAAACAGTTTTGAGAGTTGCATGCAATTTCTTTCAATTATTAGTTATTAGTTGTTCATGCATAAATGTGTTTTAATATTGAATTATTTGAACTATAGTAGGTGATTAAAGCTTCTCACTGTATTAATTCTTCACAGGGTTGTGCATAACAAGGGCAATTCTTATACAAGACATGTATGAGAAGGAGATCATAGTGACACTTGGGAGAAATATGTCTTAAGTATTAGGAAGAAAACTTGTAAAGTAAGATGGGAATAATGTCAGAGAAATCCTGATATAGTTAACATTGAATTTTGTTTTATTTAACTGCTGCCACAGTTTAATGGCCCCTGTCTTAATAAAATATTTAAGTTAACCTGGTTGCTGAGTAACTTATTATGCTCCATAGTCTTTTACTTTATTAGGATAAAGAAATATTATCATGGGATACTATGCTAACAAGACTAGACACTGCCTGTATTGTTAAAGAATAGGTTTCTATCTCAGACCAGTATCAAGATGTACAAAAATTGGCACCCCTTTGATTGAAAAATCTCTCTCCTTATCTTACAGTAAGTGGCCCATTTTATATTAAGAGGAATAGTTTATGGCTACAAATAGCTGGCCTACTTTTCTTATATATCATGATACTTATATTTATTACCCAAGCCATAAATAAATACATAAATGAATAGCCCAGAACAATTTTCTATGGCTGGTTTTCAAATGGCTAAACTCACTTATCATGAAAAGATTAACCTGACCATGTTATATCTTGACCTTATCTGCCTAAGTCTCATTTATACTAATGCCCCATTAAATAGACTGAATAATGTAAAGAGTCCATAATGGCATTGTAAATGGGAGGCTTTGGTGTTAATGATAGTTAGAACCTCTATTTATTTGAATACCTGGCGTACTTTCTGGCACTTGGGTGAGTAACTTCTCCCTTTTATAGTCTCCCAGCCTCAAAGAGACCTATAGTTACATCAGTACATTTTAAATATTTAATTGTACTTTCACTGCGTATCCCATTAAACTAGGTTAAACTGTTTCAAGGAACACTGGACTTGCTGACTCATGTGCATACATTGCAGTTCTCATATTTTTTAAATATTTCTCATTGCAATTACAATCAGCTATCACAACAATAATATCTCACTATAATTAATAATTATCCACTCTAACCATCTTTCAGCAGACCTTTTAATTTGATAAAAGGCTCAGAATTTAAAATAGTATTCATGCTATTTAGAGTTGAAACAAATGTCAGACAGTCATAAATTTCTTTTAAAAGTTTCTATTATTTTATTAGTCGGGACTATACAAACAATTTAAGGAAAAGAACCCTACTATTCAAATACAATGGGCCATAAAATAAGAGAGTGTAATAGCACCGAAAACAGTGGATGACACGTTGGACTTGAGCCCAACAAAATATGTGAATATGGAGAGTAAATGCAAGATTTTAAGTTACACGGTAATAGCTGACTTATTTTGTTCAGATATTCTATTTGATACATAAAACACATTGGACTTTGTTGTAATGGTTGAATAAGGTGGGCCACAGGATGCATCACATCTGCTAGATCCAGTGAAAGCAGTTATAAACCAACTGGTGATTGCCCTTCCATGTGAACCCAAGAAAGGAACCACTTTCACGGAAAAGGTGCATGCAATTTAATTTGCTATATTGAACAAACTTTTCCTTATTCAAAAATAGACTTTTTTCAGTGAAGACAGAGATTGTTTCAAGCAAAATTACCCTATTTCCAGTGTAAAAATGAAGAATTTTCAATCAGAAAAAATATTTTGACTCAAAAATATGTTAAAAATTCATGTTAACATAAAATTTTATTTCTTCAAAGTTGTATACAAAGTGACATTTGGGGGAATGAATGGGTTTTAGAATGAAACACTATGAAATTCAATTAGTACACTTTTCCTTTGAAATTCTCTGAGTTTTTGTCCATCCCTATTCTAAAACACATTTTCAGAAATAAATATCCTGCTTTTCTTTGAATATTGAAGTGTTTACCCTTTGCAAAAATATGTAGAAGATATGGTCTCATGGTCCATCTCATGGTCTCTTCTATGCCGTACTTTGTTATTTTAACACCCCAAATTGAGGGTATGGTAGCCCCCAGGTAAAGCTGTATAGGGTTCTCTGATTTATAGATAAGATGGAAGAGAACATCTGACATATAGTAAAGTTTTTTTCAGGCACTGAAGCCACTTCAGTGTTTTGTCAACTAAAAGCATGCTGCGGACAAAGGGTTGTTCTACACTGCTAAAAAGTGAAAGAAACACAATATTTTGCCTGAGGCAAGCTTTAGTAATAAGTTCATATGCTGATAATATGGAATTTATATCTTATGTTATAGAAGCATATCATAATATATTACAGGATGACAAATACTCTTAGTATTCTTTTGATTTGAACTCTCTCTTTACCAAGGTATTTAGGTGCCTAATCCCATGAATTTCAATGAAAATGGAGACTTAACTCCTTTCACCTTCCTTCCAAGTCTGTTTTTTAACAATTAAGTTAGCTGAACTAAAAATTAAAACAGTTAGCTATTTTATTTTACTTTTTCTAAACAAATTAAATGTTATATGGAACAAAACTACTGCAAAGTTTGAAATGCTTTTACATGTGCAATTTCTTCATATGTCAAGAATGGATTTCCTACTGTTTTTTTCTTGCAGTCAAATAGAGATTATTTTGTACAGATACAAGGTTACCTAAATCCCTCTTAGACAGCAGCCCACAGTACATGAGCAACACACCACAAGCAGTATTACAGACTGCATGATAAATGTATTGAGGCCTTTATTTTCCTGTACATTTTAAAGCTTTTCTTTTCTTGCTTGAAGATTATATTTCTCCTGAAATATCACCCTCCAAGTGTTAAAATGACAAGTGCTGATGAGGGTAAAGCTGATCAGTTCCAAGGCTCCCACTGCTGAACATTATAAAGTTTCTGTTGTTCAAACAGCTCAGTTAATTATCCAAATGTGAAAGATATCAGGAGGGGACCTGCTGAGCTTTACAGTCGACTTCCAGGGAATTATCCATAATAGAGCTGTTATAAGGAAATTATGACAGACAGCATACAGCGACCTCTGCTTACTTCTTGTGAGGATTTGAGCAGGACCTTATAATCAAACTGCTAGGAAATTCCTCAGAATCAAAGGGAAATCATATTTTGAGGAAGAAGAGCAGTCCAATCAACCTCATAGTGATTTATCACATAAGCCCAGAGAGGATTCTAAGTCTCACATGTTAATTGCCTACTATAAAGATGACTGCCATTGCTTCTAGTGCAAACGCCTTAAGATTTGTTCAAATGTCTTCAAATAACTATTACGCTTCATCTTCAGCTAAAATATGCAGTTATTTCTACTTCCTCATACACTTTTGAAAGCCACAGTTTTCAAATGAGAACTCACAAAGGATGTGTTTTTGTCCATTTTATTTTAATTGGTGCCATCAACAGCTTGTACATGGAGAAATGCATGACCTGTAAACTGGTAAGGGTGAGAAAGGTTTGTTCCCATTGAAGTAAGTGGCATTTGGAGTTAGCACTAGAATAATGAAGCCATTGATAAAACTGGCACAGCATCAGATTTTAAAATTACCCTTCACATCTCTGACCACTGAATGGAGAATACAGCTTAGAACTGCAGTTAAACTATGACAAAAAAGTCAGAACTGTGAGGAAGTCCTGATGAAGGAATTACTATTGAAAAACTTTAACAGAATCACTTTATTTTAAAAAGTTGATTATCCACGCCTTACAGAGGGAAAAACATAATACTGGTGATATTCTGTATCAAAGTTCACTGATGATCATTATTATAATTATAAGCATTTATAACAGGTCTGTCACCATAGTATCTAGGCAAAATACATTTATAATTTCCAGACATTCATAATATTTCCAAGCAGGATCTCTCGCTCTCAAATATTATTTAATGTTAATGACAAATACAGGGTAAGTTCTGAGTAGCTGTGCCTAACAGCTTATATGAAATACTATGCAGAAGGATGAGCAATTTGGGGTGTGATAATATCAGTGGAACTTATGCCCTGCACTTATTACTATAAAGTCATAAGTGAAATAGTATAATAATGGAATTGTAATGGAAACCACATTTCCA
The DNA here is from genome assembly GCA_030014935.1 of Caiman crocodilus. Classification (NCBI taxonomy): domain Eukaryota; kingdom Metazoa; phylum Chordata; order Crocodylia; family Alligatoridae; genus Caiman; species Caiman crocodilus. The sequence goes on from JAGPOW010000229.1 coordinate 4,441,471, forward strand.
TAATTGAGCTAATCCATATTCTATAGTAGCACAGGTTAATTTGTAAAATTAATTTGATGTAATAAATGGTTATAAACTTGTCATACAACTATTCAAACCTGAACTCTGAAAGGTTTTCTCTGATATTATGATTCAATATATTATTTCTCTTCCTTCTGTCTGCCACTTTTCTGCAAATTTGGGGCCTCAAATCTTTCCCATTGTCTCAATAGCAGGACTGGGTTTTGAATTGGTCAGTTCCAGGTGTAATGCTTAATCCAGGGATGGATAAAATAGAAACTGATATGACAGTCTTCCTTTTCAATAAGCCAATTGACTCCAGTGCAACCAATTAAGAATGAAAGAGCTCCTGACTAGATAAAGTAACTGGTATAAAGTGTAAGTTCAGTGAAAATATGAGGCTTGTAAAAATCCGGTTAATTTTTTCTAAACTTAGTCCCGTTGCTGCTTTTACTTTGATGTGCTTTTGATGGTCTCAACTGAAAAGGTCAAAAATCCTCAGGAAAGGTTGCTCCCAGATCATCCCCAGACTAAGTAGTGTCAGGAAGGACCACTGACATTTGTAAGAAACACTGTGTCATGGTTTTATTAGTACAATCATGTGAACTTAAGTTGCACTGATAAGCCTCAGAATGTTTTTAATATGTATTCAAAGCTGAAGGTATTATGATTTCTAAAGGATGTCAGTTTGGATGGATCTCAGTACTTACATGAATCCTTACTGCAGCAGCCATATTGTTTAAACCAGGCAGCTCCTTATCCTGTGGGAGGCACAGAAACAGTGGAAGGCTAAACCACCAAGGGCTGTGTTGGACAGCTCTTGTTCACTCCCACTACTAATAGCCATGTTCATCAGAACCAAGGCTCTGGATTCTATGGCAGGCCATGGCCCCTTCTAGCCATGTTCACAATTTTCCCTAGCCTGCCGGTAGGGGAAGCCCACACGTTCAACAACCCTGCTTCGTATAAACCCAAATAAACATCAATATTTAAGAGAAATACATCAACATCAAAGATTAATAAAATTAGAACAGACATGAAAACAGACATAAAAATGTAATATAATTTTGACCCAAAACAGGAATAATCTGGCAGGTTCGTATTATATCAAACATAGGTATTTTTTCCTGAGTTTGATTTTATTCCCTTCATGTTTAATCTTTTTTCAAAAACTAACAATAACCTGTGTTAATTTTTATCACTTTTATAGATGAATGGATTGTGTTAGTCTATATGCATGTATTTTGCCATTTTGTGACATAACTTTGCAAAAGATTCTCAATAATATAGCCAGTTCTTGTGCAAAATGCTCCACAGCTAACTGCCATTTGCATGTCAGAATCCTGGCATGCCAGCATGCATATGCCTAATTGACAGGGAGGAGAGGACATTCCTAAGTAGCAATGACCAATTACGTTCAAATGGAAGAGTCATTAACAGGTTGTCAAGGGACATACTAAGACTCACTAGTTAAGTGTCATTGAGAGAGAATCCCATACTTTGCCGCCCTTAAACTAAAAAAAAAGATGATGAAATAAGGAGGAGCAAAAGCATAATCTGGGCGGAAGGAAAGGCCTACAAGAAAAGAGACTCCAAGACATCTAAAAAGGAGGAATATCAAAATAGGGAGGCAACCAATCATTAAGGCATAGAAAATTAGGGTTGGAAGAGAGCTCAGGAGGTCATCTACTCCAACCCCCTAATTAAAGCAGGACCATCCCAAACTATGTCATCCCAGCCAATGATTTGTCTAGCTGGGTCTTGAAAACCTCCAAGGATGGAGATTTCACAGCTTTTCTGAGTAACCTGTTCCAGTATTTAACTGCTCCCCTAGTGAGAAAGCTTTTCCTAATATCCAAACTAAAGTTCCCTTGCTACAACTTTAAACCATTGCTCCTTGTTTTGTCATCTGCCATCACTGAGAACAATCTTAAGGATGGGCACCCAACATTGTAAGTACATCAGTCAACCAAAAATGAGAAGCTGTGAGCCTCACATAAAAGTAAATACATTGCAAGAGTCAACTCAAGACACCTGGGCAGAAAAAAAAAAGTTCTGAAGGGCTTTATTTTTTTTCCTGAGGATTAGATAGAAAAATAAAGATGTGCTTGGGGCTGGCTTTAATGTATTTAGTAGGTTCCTGTTGTCTTGGGTTTTCATGTACCTTGGCATGAATACAGGTCTCAGACTATTAGAGCTAATTAAGTTAGCTGTCAGGCTAATCTCTGGAAACACTGACAAGAATCTCTGAGGCACTATGTTGAAGTCAGAAAAGAGGATGAGAGGCTTCCATGTTGTTTCTGTATCCTGCCTTCCTTTTACTTCTTCTTGTATAATTTCTTTATTTTAAAATAATCCTTTTTATTATTTTTGTATAAATCTTTTTATTATTTATTATTATTCATTGACATTCTGATAGTCTGTAGTAAAAGTGATTTTCAGACCAAATAAATTAACTTAAGGCTTGCCTCTTTTGTAGAAGAAGGGACATACACTTTTCTTAGAGTTGGCAAGTTGGGGGTGGTCCTGCTTTGAGCAAGAAGTTGGACTAAATGACATTCCATGGTCACTTCAAACCCTAACTTTCTATGATCCTATGATTCTAAGCTTCCTGTGGTGTTGGAGCTTCAAAGTCTGAAGGCAGGTGGAACTAAGGTTTGCTGGGAATAAGGAGATACTCCGAGGGCAAAATTTTAGATTGTTTCTGATAGAAAGCAACAAACAGTGGAGAAAAACTCGGGGTTCTGAATGCATCTTGACAGTAGTTTGTCACAATATCCTAGTTCTACAAAATGATTACAGTATAAATTATGGTATAACACAGCTAATTTTTTTTTAAACTGGATTTGGTTAAAAAAAACCCAGTTAAATAGAAAAAGTTATAGAAAAACAGTAAGCCACAGTGGGCGCATTTACACATGTTTTTACATGTGCCTAAACTTAATGTACATTTGCCTAAAGCACATTAAAGTGATTTAAGCACATGACTACACATGCATGTGCTAAGGCGCATTAACACAGTGTGTGGATCAACTAGGGACTGAAGTTAGTCCCAAGTCAGTCAACACAAACAATGTTGATGTGTCTTAGTGTGTCTACAAACATGTTAAGGTGTTTTATCTATTTGTGCCTAAATTTGATACCTACTTTTGCTTCAAAGTCTGAAGCCTTTTGCAGGTATCAAATTTAGGCATGAAAAGTCTAAAATCACCATTTTTAAGGTGTATTAAGGCTGGACACGTGTAGACTTGCACCCTTAATGCACCTTAAAAATAGCTAATGTGCCTTAAATTGGCACATGTAGACACGTGTGATATTCATTTATGATTTTTTTAACTCTCCCTGCTACTGAGGTAGTTTAATTTACCACAACATTATTTAATGGCTTTGAGACAGAGCAGGAGAGTTGAACACTTGGCTAGTACTGCCATATCTATGGTCTCACTAAGAATCATGATGGTAAAAGGCGGGAAAGGCTTTTCTTTTTTGCCGGCACATTACTAATTGTTCACATCTCTAACCGTGACATCTGTTCACAAAAGTGACAAGCCTAGCAAATTTATCTTTTCCTCTTTCATAACTTAATCGTAAGCAGCAAGCTTACCCTCCTTCAACCTTGAGTCATGGTGTCAGTCTGGCTGAATGAGGATGCAGTTCTCACAGAAGGCCCTGTAGGGTAATTATAATGGTATGGTGAACAGTTTCACAGACTGAATCCTAAATGAACTCTAAGTAGTGCCTTCGTTAGCACTTAACAATACCCACCTCCCCAGATTTATATTCTATTCCTCTACAAGAGCCACCTAATGACTGAATTACAGCTGCACATTGAGCTGAGGACTGCTCCAGTTATTCTAAGATATCACTTCTTAGTTATTTGCTTTTCCTTTCTGCAACCATTCCTCCTACCACTTCAGCTGCACATGTCTTATTATATAGTATTATAATTATAGTACTTGCCTATCATAAGTACTGTACAAAGTCAGCACTTGTGTCTGTGAGGTGCTGAATGCATCGTTATGTATGCAGACCTTGCCAGTCTATAGTTATTCCAGTGTGTCTATTTGGAGATGCAGTAACTTCTTTTGAGAAATAAAATAGAAAGGTCACCAATGAGGAAAATACACGGGGAAAAAAAGCATTGTGAAATCAGTACTAACTAAGCTCAGTGAAATGTTAATGCTACTTTCTCATGATCCCATAATAAAACACCACATTGCTCTTTCTTAAATTGTGGAAATATAACCACCTACTTCTCTGCAACAGTCTAGAAAAACTAGAACATTCTGAAAAAAAACACTGCTATAGCAAACCTCATAATAAATGTATATTAATCTCTAGCACAGGATCTAAATGTCACATAATTTGCATGAAAACACTCTCCAACTAAAGTTGTACTAGAGATAGTTTTAGAGGCCACAGCTTCAGTTTCATTTATATTAAAGAAATGAAATTTCTGAAATAGAATAGCCATTTTACTAAGTAAAAAAACCCATGGTCAAACTGCACCTTCAACAACTTGACTGAAGCTTTCAAATTAGGAAACCATCTTGCCAAATAAATATCACACTGAGCATACCAAAATATGCCTCGCTGAAAACTTGCAGATATCTGACACACTTCCACCCCTATAAGTTGTCTTCAAAATCAAGTCCCAGCATCCCACCTCTCCCTTGTCAGTACTAAGACTGTGTGAATAATTGAGGTTTCATTTTTATTGCCACACTAAAGAAAAACATGGGGGGGGGGAATGCCAGTTTTAATCAAGTTTAATGTTTAAATTTTATTCTAGGCAAAATCTAAAAAAAAATATTTTATTTTACAGTAAATAATTTATTACAAATTAAATACAATGTGTTGTTTACGACACTTGGAGAAAAAAGGAAGGGTTAGATTTACAGAACTGCTGGAAAAGGAGAAGTCCCTCCTTCCAAATTATTTCCAGTATCTCAGTGAGAAAAGCACTCAGAAATGTGAGATCCAGATATGATTTAAACTCTTTGAGCAGATTTGAACTCGGAACCTAAACTTGAGTAACTTACAGGACCTGGTTCAAGAGGTATCTATTGGTCAGCCGCACATAATCATAATCACAATCACATTAAACAGGGGGTTGGGGAGGAGGTAAGCCAAAAAATCCAGCACACTTATATACAACTTCAGGAATAGAAATTACATAACCCTGAGGAACTTAATTAGAAAGAATTTTAAAGGAACAGTAAAAGAAACCCCTGCATGCAGTTTGGAAGCTCTTTTAAAATGCCATTTTAGAGGCTAGTGTAAATCACATATCAAAAAGGGTACCAATAAAACCACTGTGTGGTTAAATAGCAGAGGTAGAGAGACCATTCAAGGCAAAAAGGCATCATTCAAAAAAATGGAAGGCATGCACAGATGAGGAAAAAAAAAGTCCAGAAGCTTTGGCAAGTCAAGTATAAAAGCAAAATAAGGCAGTCTAAAACAAAAAATTGAGAAGCATCTAGCAAAAGATGGTAAAGTTAATCATTTTTTTTTTTTTAAATACATCAGAAGCAGGAAAACTGCTAGAGGATCAGTGGGACCGTTAGATGACCAAGGTATAAAAAGTGCTCTCAGATGATAACACCATAGCAGAGAAGCTAAACAAATTCTTTGCACTGGTGTTCACCATTGAATTTACTGGGAAAATTTCCATGCCAGTTCAGTCCTTTCTGGTAGATGGGTCCGAAGAGCTGGACCACACTGAAAGGACAACAGAGGAAGTTTTAGAACAAACTGATAAATTAAATACTAATACATCACTTGGACTGGAAGGCATTCACCCAAGAGTTCTGAAGGAACTCAAAGGTGAAACTGAAGAATTGCTGGTAATAGTATGCAATCTATCATTACAAAGGGCCTCTGTGCCAGAGTACTGGTGGTACTCTGTTGGTGGGTTGCCAACATTACGCCCAGCTTCAAAAAGCAATAATAATATCAAAAAGCACTCCAGAGTTGATCCTGGGAACTACAAGCCATCTCACCAATCTGCTGGTGTTCTGTGAGGGTGTTAAGAAGCAAGTGGAGAAGGGAAATACAGTTGACATAATATATTTGAACTTTTAAAAGACTTTTGACAAGGCCCCTCACCAAAGACTTTTTTAAAAACTACATTGCCATGGTATTGAAGGGATTGTTTTGTGGATTGAGAGGTTGATGAAAAATAAGAAGCAAAGAGTATGGCTAAATGGTCACTTTTCAGGATGGAGGTTAAAAATGGGGTCCCACAGGGATCTGTGCTGAGCCTGTTTGGTTCAACCTTTTCATCAATGACCTGACAATGAAATCTCCACATTTGCTGATGATACCAAATTATTTTGGCAGGTCAAATCCCAAGATAATGTAAAGAGTTGCAGAAAAATGTTACCAAGCTAAGTGAGCAAGCAAAAAAAATGGCAGACGAACTTCAATGTTGACAAGCACATGTAGTACACCTGGGGAATATAACCTCAAATTTGCATACACAATTCTGGGTTCTGAGCTAGGTGTCATGACTCAGGAAAGAGACCTTCTGTTTTCTATAAACATCAGCTCAATGTGAAGAAGTAACCAAAAAAGTCAATAAAATGTTGGGCATCATTAAGAAGGGAATGGAAAATAAAATGGAGATAATCACACCATTATACAAATGCATGGTGCACCCATATCTTGAATACTTTGTGCAATTCTGGTCCTAAAGTTTCAAAAGTGATGTAGTAGAATTAGAAAAAGTAAAGTGAAGGGCAATGTTCTCTGTAGTATGATCAGTTACCAGACCAGGAGTGACTAAAAGGCTAGGCCTCTTCAGTTTGGAAAGAAGGCCAAAGAGGGATATAGTAGAGGTCTATAAAATAATGAAGGGTGTGGGACCAAGTGAACAGGGAACTATTGTCAAATGAGTCTCAGAATACTAGAATTAAGGGACACCTACTGAAATAGTAGGTGATGGGTTTAAAACAAGAGAAAGTGGTTTCTTTAGGCAACAGCTGGTTAAATTTGTGGAATTCATTACTACAGGAAGTGACAGAATCAGATAACACTTTAGAGCACGGATATTCAACTCCCAGTCTGAGGGCTAAATCAGGTCCACAGAACCATGTCACCTGGACTATGGGGCTTTCCACAGGTCCAGTGCACAGGGCTGGGCAGGGGTGATGCCAAGCCCTAGGGCCCAATCCTTTTGGGAGAAAGGGGGTACAGGAGGGAACAGTGGTAAACCCCTGGGGCCTAAATCTGGCTCACAGGGACAGGAAGGAGTCATGCCAGGCCCCTGGAACTCAATCCTGGCATGTGGTATTTGGACCAGCCCCATAGCACCCATCTGGCATGCAGTGCCAAAAGATTGAGCATCTAGTTGGGAATGGTCCTGTTTTGAGCAGGGAGTTGCACTAGATGACCTCCTGAGGTCCCTTCCAATCCATATTTTCTATGATTCACTGCTCGAGATACCCGATTTAGTGCCGTCCCTCAATAATGTGCACTTCTGCCACTGTCAGGGGCAGGATACAGGGCTAGACAAACCGTTGTTCTGACCCAGCATGGCTCTTATGTTTTTATGTCTCTCATGACCAAGCTACTAATAAAGGATATTCATCATATTGTAAAACTGGGAATGGTTTGGTTAAAAAGCAAACTCCCAAAGACAGTATATCTGCACTTTAAAGTTGTTCTGAGACTGTCCCTCCACAAGAACAAAGGCACTTAAAATTCTGCTCCATATGTATTAACAAATGACATATTCATGAACTAAAGATGTTGCTAAGGCAAACCCATGAAGGCACCAAGACTGTGTCTGCTGACCGACAGCAGTTAATTTTTTTAATCTAGTCAAGTACTGAAAAGGGCAAGTCTTTCTCTTTGAGTGAAAATTTGGCATACAAAGAATATAAAAAAATCTCTCTCAACTGACAGATCCTCATTTCTCAATGTCACTGGCACTCTCATCTCAATACTCTCATTTCATCTCAACCTGTTCATCTCTTCTCTTAAACAAACAGGATAATGATACAGTATCAATTTACAGTATAAAGAAGCAAACTTCCAGCAAAGCACTGCTTCTGACAGTTTTCAAATGGTGCCTATACACATACATTGAGGCTGCTCTCATGTGCTGTTATTGATTAATCAAGTCTGCTGGACCATGGTAATTACATTTGACAAACTGGATTTAAAGTGTCCTGGTTACCATTTTTCAGCCCAGGGACTCTGATACACATGATGCTTTGGGTGCTTTAATTAGAGTGGCCACAAGAGTCACTCCAATTAAAGTGCCCCTGCCCCCACCCCATGCCTCCCAGAGTGCATATATAAATGCTCAAAAAGTTTTAAAAAGTATGTCTGGTAATCCCATTCTCTGGGGCTTTTTTGGCAAAAATTTTCCATTTCAGCAATAACACTGTATCCTGCCTCCTACTTTGTTGGGGTTTTCTGATTTCCTTTAAACCATGGGATGTTGCTCTCAGCTAAGGCTGGGAGATTGGTGTTGTCTGGCATGTTCTGATTCTCATACCAGAACTTAGAAAACCTAGAAGTTTATGGCTAGAGGGTTTTGCTCTACCACTCAGAATTATACCAGTCATCATATTTGGGGTCAGGAAGAATCGTTTCCTTTAAATCAGATTGACATAGAATGTGGTGGGGATTTATCTTCTTCTGTTGTGTTGGACTGTTTTCCAAGAATCTTCTGAGCCAATATTAACCCACTATAGACCTTGTCATTAAACACCACTGACAGTGCTCTCACTTCCCCCATCATCTTTTACCCATGGCAAATTATAGGACCAATAGCCTTAAGCAATTACATGACTTGCTCTTGATAAATCCATGTCATACATAATTGGCCTTTTTACAACAAAAGCATTCTGTTGAGTCATATCAGCTTCCACTGTCCTACACTCTCCAAATTCTTTTTTACTACACTGTAGCCTAGCCAGTCATTTCTGCACTTGGGATGGAATCAAGGTCACTTCGAATCCTAATTTTGTCCTGCAATCTGTCTGCTACCACAACCCTATGGATACCATCTGTGAATTTATTTCATAGATTTCATAGACATTAGAGCTGGAAGGGACCTCAGAAGATCGTTGAGCCCAGCTCTCTGCCCAAAGGGCAGGAAGTCAGCTGGGGTCATAGGATCCCAACAAGATAAGCATCCAGTTTACTCTTAAAGGTGTTCAATGTAGGTGCTTGAACCATCTATGGTGACAGGCTGTTTCAGTCCCTGGGAGCTCGGACAGTAAAGGAATTCTTCCTTATGCCCAGCCCAAAATGGTCTTGCAGTAGTTTATAACCGTTCGACCTCATCATCCTTTGAGGCGCTCTGGTGAACAAACATTCCCCAGATCCTGGTGATCACCCCGATAAACTTATAGGTAGCCATCAGATCACCCCTGAGCCTGCGCTTTTCCAGGCTAAAGAGCCCCAGGGCTCTCAGCCTGTCATCGTAAGGTCTGTTTTCCTGACCTCTGATCATGAGCATGGCTCTTCTCTGGACTCTCTCAAGCTTCTCCACATCCTTTTTGAATTGTGGACACCAAAACTGGATGCAGTACTCCAGTTGCAGCCTCACCTAGGTTGAGTACAAGGGGAAAATAATGTCCCAGGATTTGCTTGAGAAGCATCTATGGATGCAAGCCAGCATTTCGGTCATTTTACTAGCCGCAACATTGCATTGCAGGATCATGTTCATCTTGTGGTCAACGATGACCCCCAAGTCTCGTTCTTCCACAGTGCTAGCCAGTGTAGCACTGCCAAACCTATGAAGATGCTGCAGGTTTTTCCTCCCAAAGTGGAGAACCTTGCATTTTTCAGTGTTAAACACCATCAGGTTCTTGTCGCCCACTTGCTGAGCCTGTCAAGATCAGCCTGCATCGCCCTTCTGTCTTCAGGTGTGGATGCTTTGCCCCAAAGTTTGGTGTCATTGGTGAACTTCGCCATCCGCTTCTGAATCCAATGTTCACATCATTAATGAAGATGTTGAACAATATGGGTCCAAG
>JAGPOW010000229.1:4465120-4497831 GCA_030014935.1 Caiman crocodilus
CCTCCTTATCACTGCAGATGGGCATAATTCACAAAACAACCTTCCAGTCTCGCTGTGTATTCTGTCTTGGGAGGATGGCTCGAGGCCATTTATTAGGCCGTCAAAGAAATGGCTTGGGGTTATTCACAACACCCACATGCAGGGGCATGCATGTGTACATACAAAAATAGTAGCAATTGTGCTGCTGCTTTGTGCCCCATCACATGCCCCCAGACCTGTGCTGGCCCCAACAGTATTGCATGGTGTCCTCGTGTAGCAGGGGTGCAAATTCAGCAGCACAAGGCCGATTTGGCAGCCAAAGCATTTCTCCAGAAGGTTTACCCTCCATTTCTTCCAATGCACACTACTGATATGCACTCTGTGCTGCTGTTTTCCCCGGAGTCTTTTTTTTTTTTCGTTATTGGGATTTCGCAGTAGCAATTTTTGTCACTGGGATCATTGATTTGAAGTTACAAATTTGCAGCATGGTGCATGCTTTCATTTTCCCTATGTGCAGTTTGTGGTGCCACAAAGTGGTTTGTGATGCCACAAATTGAAAACCCCTGCATGTAAGGACCCTATGAATGTAGTTGTATGAATAAATTATTTTTTGGATAAGCAGCTGACCTGGTTCCAGTTAGAGTTTTCAATCTAAAATATTTAAGTGGGTTTTGGATAAGACAAAATAAATTTGCCTGGTCTTAGAAAGGCTTCCTTGACTACAGGAATAGAAGTACCCTAGTATTAGTTGTCTTGTTAGACAATACTAGAAATCTTAAATGAAAATTGGATCTTGTAATATTCCCCATGCAAAGTAGCTGATCTGCCAAGTTATCCCTGCTTTATCAGTGGGGCTAGAGAAAGACATCACATATAAACTGGTTTAAATGTTCAGAAACTGGTTTAAACCTGTAACAGAACGGATGTTCAATGCACATAAACCAGTTTGAAAATGGCCAAAACTAGTTTGAGATAAACCTGGTTGAATGTAGTATCAAACTTAACTGATTTAGCTCAAACCGTTTTATGCAATGTTTGTTCCAGACCCCTTTCTGATTTAAAATAAATCAGAGTCCCCTAGAATCCTGGCACGCTCTCTGGCTGGGCAGGGCTCTCTGCTTCACAGCAGGAATGGCCCTTCTCCTCTCCTACCTTTCTGGAGCACAGCAGCCTATGTCTGGCTTCTGTTCCCCCTCTCCCCTCCCTACTCTGTGCTAAACAGGCATTCCCCTGTCCCTAACAGACACCTCAGTACTAGTTGGCAGACCACAGATGGCTTATAGTCTGTGCTGTGGAGATAACAAGAGGCAGACAGGCTTTTAGGAGCTATTCAACAGATAACTTAATGTCCTTCTTTGGAACAGCTATTTAAGAGCTGTTTGCTCCTCCTCTTCCCTTCACCACTCCCTGCTAAGCAGGAATTCCCCCCTTCCCTCTGCCTTGCAAAGAAGGTATCTGTGTATTAGCTAGCAGACCATTCTGAATCAACACACAGAATCAACAGGTACAGGTGAAGTCCCTCTGTTTTCTTAATGGGGTGATAAACACTGTTGTCAGCTCCACCTCCCCCACCCTGGCTTGCTTGCCTGTCAGTTTGCTGCAGACATTGATGAAGCAGGGAATGAGATTGAAAAGTTCCATATCATCAACGGATGCATGCACTGGACATACCCCCTTTGCCTCAAAGCTAGCTGGGGGTTAAGAGCTGGTAACACTCCCACCTCTTGAGCAGTGAGCTAGGAAAAGCCTGGGACTGCAGGCAAGCTGGGGGTTTACACCCCTCCCTAATCAGAGCCTCTTTCTGGGACCATACCCCCCTCAGCTCAGCCCTTCAAGGGAAGGGAGGGCTGATGCCTGAGCCACTGCAGTCATGTGCCTGAATTTGCTCAGTCCAGAAGGATTGTCTGTATAGTTGGAAACTGGTTCAGTCTAGGCAGGTTAGACTAACCTGCAAAGGTTGAATCAATTCAGGCTCAAGCTTTTTGAATGTCTGTCCCTAGCATGAAAGGTTCTGGCTAGCTAAAGCTTAATAAGCAGTTTTGTATACAATTATTTAGATGTTGCCATGTGAATGTCCTACTCTTCTGCCACTACCTTACTCTGAAGGGGAGAATGACTATTCTGTTAATGGCGTTTTGCCCTTTCTTGGTAAGAACCTACTTAGAATTCTGTGGTCAATTCTATTTAAAAATATCACAATACTTGGAAAGTTAGGGAGAAAAAGTAATTACATTGATCTTATGACTGAAAATATGAGTGAGCTATGAATGACAGGCTGAGAAATCCTAATCGATATATAAAAAGAGCTTTAAAGATCATTTAATTGAAGTAGAGTAAGTAGAATCTTACATGGTTTAAATAAAGTCAACAGAAAAGTTACTGTTTTCAGCTCAGTACACATGATAAGACTTTTTGAGTCATAAGCACCTAATACCATCTCAGGAATTTAGTAGTCGGTAAAGATTAAAGCTTACTGTCTCAACAGGGTGCTGAGCTCTTGATTCATGTTTTTATAACATCAAGTCTGGATTATTGTAATACCCTATTTGTAGGCCTCTTTGATACAGTGGGTTGCTGTGTACAGGCCTCAACATGCACAGATTATAGCAAGTAGAGTTCTCAGTGGAACTGAACTGTATCAGCATCCCACTAGTCCTGATTGGCTTTTTGTCAGATTTAAAGTGATTTAAAAATGTGTATGCTATTTACTTTAGTTTCTCATGAAGCATTCAATTGCCTTTTTTCCAACTTTTTTTTAAACAAACTCTGTGGTTTCTTACTTCCTCTGCATGTTGCATATTATTGTGCTTTGATTTAGTGGAATGAATCTCTAAATTGCCATATATTCTAAATGTGCATACATCAGAGTGTGTGTGACAGCACCTAGGCCTTCACAGGCTTAGGCCCTAGTCAACTGGAGTTACAAATGTTAAACACCTTGAAAAACTGGTTTTTAAATGTGTGATATGCTCATTCCTTAGTTATGCCTTTCAGTGTCTATCTTATCAAAGTTGCATTAAAAATCTTGGTAGTGTCAAAGTGATGTTGTAGCTGTGATTGTCCAGGAATTATGCGAGAGGCAAGAATTCTGCAAGAGGCAAGTGACCTGATAAAGAATGTCTGGTATTAAAAAGCTTATCTAACTTTATTCCAAATATGCAGTTGGTCTAATAAAAGATATCACCCCCAAATTCTTTACCTCTCTCTTAAAAAGTGAACATTAAAAAAAAACAACCCTATATATAAAGAACATAATATGAGATGCTTGAATGATATGAAAACATACAAATCAACCAGTCCTACCTAATATTTTAAGAGAATCGGCTCATGAGAGAAGTATCTAATTGACAATTCAGAAAAGAAATGAAGACTGAAGAAATAATAAAAAATGGAAAAAAGTAATGTTAATTACATATAGTAACTTTTATTCTTGGTGAAATAATGGGAAAATGATCAACATAAAAATAAATAATCAGACATTTAATATTGATTTTCAAAAAGCTCAGCATGCACAATGATGGCCAGCATTGCAAACAGCTTGTGATACTGAGTTCTGAGTCCCCTTGAGAATTCTGAATTGTGAGACCCTCTGTGTAACAATAGCAGCTACTGGGCACTGAGCACTTCTGAATACACCAACCTTATAAATGAGAGCTGAGCTTAAAACCTAGGCTTGACCATGGATGTTGAATACAGTCTCATGCTGGTTTGATATAAATGTATACTGAAGTACCACTATGCTTCCCAAAGCATCCACTTGTCATTCTCCTCTGTCTAGCTATGCCTTTTAACTAGTGAAGAGGCAACCCAAGCTGGGGCCCACCTACTTTCTTCCTCTTCCCTTGCTTCCTTTTAGAAAGTACCAATCTTAGAATTAGATCTATAGAGGTTTCTTTACACTCTGCAGGTGAAATCTTAGCCCCATTGTCAATAGTTTTGTTTCTGTAAATTCAATGGACTCTCACAGTGCCTGTTCTTTGTGCAGAACATTCAAAAGAGCTTTTCCTTTTGTAGGCCCTCCTCTTCCCTTTCATACTTGGACAGATTATCAAGCACAAACTAGCTCCCCTGGAGGGTAATGGAATGATCAGCAATAAACAGCATGATTTCATAAAGAATGAATCTTACTAGCCACACTTGGTTGTCTTTTTCTTTTGTGATTGCATTTTTCAGAGCTGACGATAAGAATTTTTTGGTGTGATTCTTTTTTTGCATTAGGGAATACTGTTTCATTAAAACTGAAACTTTTCACAGGACCATATCAGTTCCACAAAGACAGTTTCTCAGGTCCAGGGTAAAGATTTTGGTCAAAATCAGTAGCAGAATCTCATTACAGACAGCTAAATGACTGTAAAGGCCCTTGGAGAGACCCTTCACTTAAATTTTGGAAGACATGGGGACTTGAAACTTCATTTTCCCATGTGCTAGACAACTACCATAATAGCTAGATGTTCTTTCTCTCCAACCTAATACATACTTACTTGTTTATACAGTGTGAAACAACTCCAACAGGTGAGATTGACTCTACAAGTCAGTGGTTAAAATACTTGCTGGGGACGCAGAAGATCTAGTTTCAAATTCCTATTCAAAATTATGCAGAGCAAGGACTTAAGACTGGATTTCCCAGGCAGGGCTGGCCCACAATTTTGGGGGCCCCCTGCAAGAAATAGTTTTGGGGACCCTGATGCAAAGAAACCAGTGGGGGGCAGGAGACAAGCGGCCTAAGAAGCCGGCGGCAGCAGCAGGGCAGCGGGTGGTGAGTGCCTGGACATGAAACCCACATTTGGGGGTGGGCCTGGCAAGCAGCCCTTGGTTGCGGGGGCCCCCGCAGCTACAGGTTTTGCAGGATGGGCCAGGCCAGCCCAGCCCTGTTCCCAGGTAAGCTCCATAATCACTGAATTATAGTGTTGGGGTTTTTTTGGTGTGTTTTTTTTCCATTTTCCAATCCTGGTAAAATATTTTAAAACTTCAGTGTTGTCCCAATGTAGATATTTCAAAAAAAGAATTGTGGGATGAAAAGAAACTATTGCCTACTCAGGCTAGTAACAACAGTTCCTGTTGATAGGAGGGGAAAAAAAACAAAAAGAAAACTTTAAGGACAATTAATTCAATTTTGAAAATGGTAGTATATTAAGTAATCAATTTGACCATCCCAGTAGGTAAATACTATTCAGTCTCTGGAAAATTTAAAGAAATGGATGCAAATGATTGTGATATATTGCTAGGTACACAGGTAGGTAAATTAAACAGATAGTAGGCAAGAAAATACATGGACATAATGTCAGAGAACATAATGTCAACTGTCTATAAATATTTAAAGTGTGTTAACAGCAAAGATTCAGATGAATTATTCAGTTAGTCTATGGGGGTATAAATAACTGAAAACACCAAAAAAGGAAAAAAAAATGTTGACAGCAAGATGTTGTAGACTGTGAAATAGTCTCATCAGAGAAACAATGGATGTCCCATCTTTTAAGACTGGACAAAATATAGAAATTGTACTTTCAGGGACAGTCTTGTATTATTATGGAAATTGAGTAGATGACTTAATAGGTCATATCCTCTATGATGTCTAGGTCTTCAGGTATCTCTGAATTTTCCCATTATCTGAGGAAAGTGGCTGTTGAATCTGCTAAGTCCTCAAATGCCACTTGAAAATACATTTATTCCTTGCATCAAACTATACAGCTGATGTCTGATGTATGCCCAGTATTGCAGCTAATTGTATGAAAATTCTAGAATCCTGATCAAAGGGCTTGGTAGAATATTTTATCAAATGAAGGGAAAACAAATATATTTTGAAAATCATTTAACAGCAAATACGCCTCTCCCCCCTACCTTCCCCCGCACCCTGCAAAAAAAATGCATCATTTATAAAAGCCTTCTTTTTAGCACTAAGTATTCTTACCAGGGTATTAGAAATCACCTTGAGGCAAAGACTTTTTAGAGCTAGTGATCTACTTTTCTCTTGCCCTGTGAGAAATGTTTTATAATGGTTTTTTATTCTCTGTGCTGAGGATGTATGACATTACTTCAGACGTGTTACTCCCTTTGTAGGGAAAAGTACAGCATTGCATGCCTGATTTATTCATTGTTCTTAATTAAAGTATAGGAATATTTTCCAAGATCACATTTACTACAAAGCCCATTTGACCTAAAGTATGGGGAGCAAGGCCCATGCCAGTTTGTATAATCTCAGTGCAATAATTTATGCGGAAAATTGGAAATTATTATAGATTAGGAAAATTTTTACCTTTTATTTTACTAGAATAAATTCTAAAAATACACCGCAGTGTAAAAGTAAACAACTAGGATATATTATTTATTTTACTGTAACAGAACATTATCCCTCCCATAAGGCTTCATAGATCTGCAGAAGGGAAACCTTAGGTTTTGCAAATATTCATTCAACCTATTACAAGTTTCATTACAAAACCAAAACAGACTTGAAAACGTTGTGTTGAGCCATTCCAGTCTACCCAGAGAAAGTAAAATGTTTTGCTTTATGTTTCAATGAAAGCTTTGTGTGCTGTGAACAAAAGCTGTAGCTAGTTCGATAGCTAGTTTGAATTGCTACACTTCTATCTGAAAATAGACAATTGTCTCATAGCTTCAGGTTTTATTATGTACAGTTCACAGCTTTAGTCTGAGCTCTAAATGGTCTGCTCTAAATTATACACACACACCCTCCTAAGAAAAAGTCTTTACATTTTTAGGTATCAAATGTATTTCATATTAGCTACTCAAATAAGTGTATTTAGAACTCCAATTTACTTCAGCAATGCATTCTGGAAAATGATTTCATGATTCTTTTGAACAAAAGATGCATTAAATAAAGTCCAGATAGATCTGACTATATTATATAGCTATTAAAGAGTAAATGAAAGCCCAGCGATGGGAGTCTTGCTACATATGGCTAATAGGCCAGTGGGAAAATATCTGCTTCATCTACCCATAGCTCACATTTAAGAAAATAACCTGGTATCATCTATACAAAATAATTAAGAGAAAACCAAAGATTAGGTATTTTCAGGCTTTGAACTGTACTGGAAATCAGATCTTTATATACATAGAGAAAAAAAATTGAAAATAATAAGAAATGTAGAAGGAAAAATGCAGAAAAACAAAGAGAAAGAGAAAAGTATTTACAGACCAATTCTTCTACTCTTTCACATTTTACTCAGTATTTATTCATACAAAGTAATCAGGGGGACCTGCCTTTCATTTGAGTGCTGATTGATGAGTAATGATGCAGAGAGAAGTGACCATTTTTGCCTGATCTGGCAACAGAAAGCAGTTCATAGCCATGACCAAACAGAAGTGCATGCATGCAGGCCACTTACGAAATAGCTGATTGGGAGAAAATCTGAATACTCACTTCATGAGGGTTCAAATTAAGATGTTTCTAAACATAATATCTTCTGTAACTTGTGTATGCCTTCCTGCCAGCCTCTGAGCTGTTTTCAGAATGGGAGGGAGAAAGCGGGGGGAGGGAGTTCAGTCTAGGGTCTTTTCAGCCCCTGTAGGAGGGTGAGGCGGCTGAATTGGAACCCCTGAAAGTTGGGGGAATGCCAATTCACCCAACTCACCCTCCAATGTTGGCTGAGGAACTCCTAGAATGAGCTCCCTCTGCTTCCTTTCCCCTCTCCCATTCTGAAACCTGGGACAGGCTGGGAGGGAGGAGAGACTATTGTTCAGGGGGCCAGCAGCTAGATTCCCCTCCCTCCTGAAACCAATAGTGACCTTGTATTTGGTCTGGGGGATCATTTTAACTCAGAACACTTTCTGAAAAGTGTTCCTAGTTAGAGCAGGGAGCTGCTGCACCCTAAGTGCTGATATGCCAGTACTTTAAAAATGAAGGCAGTCTTCAGACTGACACCTCAAATCAGAGGCCATGGAATAGGGTGGGCCACCCAGGCCATAGCCCAATCAACATTTAACATGATGATGCAAACACAGCCTCACTTCCTGCCTGCCTCCCTGCCTGCCTTATAGGTGCAGCAGCAGCTGCTCTCCACTGCCCGCAGCTCTGCCAGGTGGGAAAAGTGACAGCTCCCTGCTGCCAATGCATCAGACTCTGCTCCAGTGCATTGGCTTCAGGAGGCTGTCACTCTTCCTTCCTAGTGGGGCTGTGGGCAGTGGAGCATGGCTGCTGCTGCTGCATGTGTGAGGGAGGGAGGCAGGCAGGCAGGGAGCAGGACTGTGTTTGAATCATATTGCTAAGCATTGGTTGGGCCATGGCCTGGGTGGCCCACCCTGTTCTGTGGCCTCTGCCTCAAATACAAAACACAATAGTCCTGATTCAGTGGAAGTCACATTGAACAACATTCAACAAAGATACAACAAAGACCTGAAAATTCATCTCTGATATGGTGTCTATAGAACATAATGCTCTGAGATCGTCTTGGTATTCTCATCAGCTACAGCAATACCATGACAAGATTATTTTATTATTAACTTATCACAGTCTTTCATCTGCACACCTCCTTCACTATCTGTACATCCTACTCAGCTTTGTCATAAACTTAGATTGCAACTTGTCTGGGTCACTCACTGTCCTTTTAGCATGTGTTTATAATGACAGAATAGGACCATTGTTTCATTTCGGAGGTGTTTTGGCCCATTTCGGTGCCCAAAAAAACAAATCCAAATTAAAATGGAAGGCTTCAAAACATCTCCAAAATAAAACAAAACCATCTGAAATGTATTGGAAAATTTCAGAATAGTTCAGCGTTTCAGAGCCAGGCTTGCAGGTAAACCAAAATTAAGAAGAGGGAGGGGGAAGAGAGGTGGAAGGACTGTTCTGATATTGACATCTGTAGCTAGTCAGTGTTTGCGATCTGTCCCTGAGCTCCCTTCCAATTCCTGTGCTCTGGGGGATGGATGGCAGCCTGCTGTCATCCTATGTGCCATTCCAGGGGCCCGCAGCCTCCAGGAAGAAAATTAATCAAGTATGTTTGCAGAAATATTTTTACATTCTATACAGTTTAGAATGGCTAAAAGAGTTTGGCAAAAATCCAAACTGACCCAAGTCTTTAGGGTTTGAATTTGGTGGTAGACCTCATTAAACTCAATTTCTTCTGACCAACAATTGATATTCACTTCATTCTTTCATATCCTTGTCCTTCTACATACCCAATGATGATCTGAAAGGCCTTCCTATTTCTATCCTATATGATTTAATTTTCTTTCTTTTCCTTAAAATTCTCATGTCAGCTTTCATACTCCCCTCTGAGATGGCCATTTTTCCAAATGACAAAGCTCCTGTTGACTTCAATACAGTCAGGTTTTCAATAAATATAACACATATCTTAAAACTCTTCTCTAGTCCTTAACATTCCCACTCTCCCAAATACTTAAAGTTCTCCAACTCTGATTCAAAAGTAGGAGTGCAATCATCTGCATCCAGAATTCAGCTTTCAAGGAGGATTGCTTGTGTATGAATTATTTAGATTTTTATTATTTTTATTCTTTTACAATCTTTATTCTTTCCACCATAAAGACTTGATTCTACAGCATTGCTGTGAAACTGAGACCAAGGTATTCATTTAACACTGGCTGTTCTGTCTCAAACTGCCCGTCCAACCCGAGCAATTGCAAGCGAGGTGTGCAATTAACCAAAGGCCTTATAAAGAGCCATTAACTAGCTAGAGATTAAACAGACTCAAAAATAGTCAGATCATTCACAACCTTTTCTGTAGCATCTGGAGCTGCTGGTAGAGGCGCTCTATGACACAGGATTCCTCTATGCCAGGGGGGATACAGTTATGGCCAGTATCTGTGGGGAAATCAGGACAGCTCTGAACCAATAAGAATTTTTCCACTGATTTCTCCAGGGTTAGGATTTCAACACTGACATTTGGAGAGGTCATAATGGCAAACCGCTTACCACAGAGAAGGACTTGGCCCTTGATCTATTGTTTCATTTTATATGTATACCTCTTTCAGTGTAAACTTTATTACTTGGCTTCTCCTTTAAGTTACCTAGTTATACATGTTCCAGAGTTTCATTTCAATTGCATCTTTCCCTTGGTAATATGGATAAAAACAGTTAATAACAGGATCGTGTTGTGTTAGCACTTCTACATGTGATTTCCTCTAGGACCAAATCTTGTTTTCAATCACAACAGTACAATTTTGGAGTAACTCATCAACTTCATTGCAACTTAATCCAGATTTTCATCTGTGTAACTGAACCTAAAATCTACCTTTAATTTGTTATATGGTATATATCTTGTGTTGCTGTTTTACTACAGGATGTGCAACTCTTCAGTATTGATTTTCTTTGGTAATTTCTTTTTCCCTTTCTTCACTTTATAATAATAGTGTTTGTTCAGAGTTTTTTCCAGTTTTGTTATTTTTCTCCCCTTGCTACAGTGCTGTGTAGGCACTTTGAAATGCAGGCGGGGAGGGGGTCATACATGTCTAATGGTTTTGGTGCCTTTAATAAAATCATATTATCATTGCTCTCCAGCCTTGTATTGAATAAATACGGGAATTACTGCATGCTTTCTTAAAAAATAATAATATTTATGTAGATTCTTTCATCCAAGAATCTCAAAGGTCTTTACAACTTTAATTATCTGATAAATTAATTGATAAAACAATCAACTCCCCTGACAAGTACAAGATTTTTATTATGTTCACTTCAAAGCTAAGCAGAAAATAGTTTTCTCCTTCAACAGAATTTTTCAAGATTCCACAATTGTTCTTGTTCCATCCTCCTTGAATTTGTTCTTTAAAAAACAGAGAGACATAGGCGGTGCACTTACACATGTTCTTTACTGCAGAATAGACTAATTAGCTACACAGTAAAGTGTCACAGTCTACACATACACTAGTATTAGGGCACAGTAAACTAATTAACTCTGCCATAGGATAGTACTGTGAGGGACAATACTATCTTAAGACAAAGTACTTTACTGCACCAAAAAACACATGTAAAGAGTGGCCAGGGACATACACTGTGCCAAGTCAGACCAGGCAGCTGGGGGCCTGCTACATCCCAGCTGAAATTGCTGCTGTCATGGGCAAATGTGTAGATGCTGCACTTGGAAGCAGTTGACTCCAGCTCAGACTGCTCTTGAGTTTATCACACCATATTAATTGTATGTCTAGATGCACCTAGGAGTAGAAAGTACCCCAAGCTCACACTACCAAATAGAAATTAGGAAAGGGCACTCCTCATGAATGTGAGAGACCAAATTCCTAATCAGAATCAGGAAAGGTAGAGGTGTGTCTGAGATTTACACAATTTACAGCTGAGGGCCCAGAACATCAGGGTGCATTATTATTTTTATTATCAGGTTGAGATTCTGAGGTATGGTGCACTCTCTCCATATTTTTCCACTTTTTTAACCAAAATTTAATGCAAGATCTGAACAGCTTTTCCTGAGCAATGTTTTTATTCAAACTCTTCTACAAAAGTTAGTTCTACTAAAGTACATAAGTACTTTAAAATTATTTAAGTGCCTAAATAAGAAATGTAGACACTCATACTCCAGTTCATCAGCTCCCTAATCCTGGGAAAGGCTATACATACACTTAAGTTTTTAACATTGTTTCATAAATCCTTAAAGGTCTGTTTCTGAGCATACCCAGAAGTGCCTCCCATTTTCATAGGACTGTGTAGACTGGCAATTAACTCATGGCCAAGCCTAAAAATTTGGATTCTTTACAAAATGGAAAGCTAATCACCTTCCTTCATAACATAGCTTCCAGAAGAGTCAAGAGACAACACTGAAGACAGATATGCATCTTAAAGCATGTACATTCCTGGAGCTTAGATACTTTACTCAGTACTACTAGAAGCACTTCTTTCTATCGAGGATTCTCATCTTGTAGATATGTAAACCTTTTCCTCCAAAAACACAATAGAGATTAACAACTGGTTTCATAACACAGCCAGCAGAGGATGTGGGACTATTGGTGGTATTCCTGATTTTATGCAAGAGACTGGGGATTAGAGACTTCATTCAGATTGTGGGCCATATGTATAATTCCTTCCTCTCCCCAAGAAACTTTTGGCCATTTCAGTAATTTGTCATGGGAGGCTGAGAACCCAGATCTCATCAGTGGTCTCTTTTTTCATGCACCCAATGAATCTTTAACTGTTCCAAGTAAAGTAGATCAGTTTAAAAACAAAAACATGAAAATACACTTCTGTCCCACTCATTCCTTCAAGAATGTTTAGGTTGGTGGTTATGCACTCTCCTTGAAGGTAGATTATTTGTGTTTCTATCCTCTTCTGCAGAACAGACACTTGAACCCAGGTTTGCCACATCCTGTGCAAGCATTTTCACCAATGAACTGTTCAATAAAAGAGATGGGCAGTGTACTAGGCTGGCTGACAAAGGGTTGCATCAGACTGTATACATTCAGCTGTAGTATTCTGCAGGCTTGCAAGAGCTACAGTCCAGCTGCAAGCAGTAGGCACTGGCTATAGGCTGCCTTGGAGGACTGGGTCAGTTGAGAAAGATAATCAGCTGGACACGGGAAGTTAAAAGCTCCTAGGGAGGAAACTAGAGAGAACATGGAAAGACTGAGATAGGTGAGAGACAGGGAAGAGAGAGGACCCAGGCTAATGGCAGCAGAAATGAGCTAGGCTATTCCTCAGGGTCTGGAAAGAGACCTAAGGCTGCGAGGCTGGAAGCAGCTATACTGCCACAGGACTGGAGTCAGAGCCAGGTGGAGAGATAAGACTGTAGTGCAGAGGGAGCAGCAGTGAGCTAGAGGTATGTTCTCAGGATTAGAGACTCAGGGCTATGCGTTAACCATTTATGGACTGTGGTTATGTTAGTGTTTGAGGACTGACTGGTGTAATAAGATGATTGTGTGATAGGCATGCTCTGGGAAAAAAAAGACTATATTGTGTTTAAAGACTGTGTGAGCTAAGTGATAACCCCAAACCTGATACAGGCAGCATCACGAGTTCCTCCTTTCCCTGCCATTTAAAAAAAAAAATGGTTATCCCAGTTCAGCTTATGAAAAAAAGAGCAGAGTCAGCCATAATTAGAAAGGATTTTTGGTCAAGAACCATGAGTGGAAAAAGGCAACTAAGCTCAGGAAGGGTAGAATTTAGAGGCCTCTCAGTCCTAGTGGCTAGATTAGTTAACTCTGTGCTAAGCAAACTGCCTTTCTGGGCATGTCTACACAAGCATTTATACCACTTAAATTTACTGAGCAGAAAATTATTGCAGAGTAAGTGGGAATAGGCTAGCATCTACACATGCAGTCATTAAAGTACATTAACACTGTGTGTGGACTGTCTTGGAACTAAAGTTAGTCCCAAGTCAGTTCACACATATAGCGTTACTGCACAGTAAGGCGTCTACACGTACATTACTGCACAGTAACTAATCAGGTATAAATGTAATAGATGCATGAGGCTCAAGTCAGCATAAGTTGCCATATTTACTATGTAGTATGGGTGTGAATGTGTAGACATGCACCCATACTGTGCAGTAATTTCAGTTACTGCTCAGTAAATGGTCACATAGAGGGCACGTCTACATGCCTTTCTTTTCTCTATGCTTTGTATGGGGATTATGCTAGGAGCCTAAAAGTCGGAGTCTGTGATGCTGAGTGCCTCAGTCTTTAAGTCCTTATTGGGTCTGGGACTTAATTACTCCAGTTATTCTAAGCAGGCAATATTTTTGTTTGTTTATTGTTTGACAGACAGATTATTTACTCAGTGTATGTCTCACTGACTTTGAAGTCTGTGCTGCATGTCTTTATCTTTTCAGCTGTCAATCCATTTTTTAAAGTTGTAAATGTAAACTTGCTGTGTTACAAGGAAGAAGACTCAGGAGTTATTTTATAAGGATTTTTTGGTGGGGGGAGGAAACTTGCTTGATTTTACCTGGGAGGTTGGAGGCCTAGCAAATGGAATGTAAATGCCCAAGAGGGAGCTTATTCTGGGTCTCTCGTATCCACTTCTCTCTAATCCTTGAGAGAACTAAATGAACACTTACTTCCTTCAGAAAGAAGATTATTCACCTTACTTGCGTGAGGTTGAAGATTTGGATAGATCTTTTCAGTGAAGGTTTTGATACATGGAACATTTTTTTTGTTTATGTCGACATGGTCAAGTAAAGTGAATGTAATCAGAGAAAGCACTTCTGTACATAAAGTATTCCAGTCTTAAAAACTAAGGCACTAGCAGAATTTACCAATAATATAGTTACAGCTACTAAATAGAACTGAAGCACAACAAATGCCACAACTTTTTTTTCCAGGATCTATCTATATCTTTAGTTAAACAGAAATTCTGGTTATCTACAAGACCATCAACTGGTGACTTTAAAACATAGCATAACTTAATAAAGGCAAAATTCGTCGGTAAGACTCAATCATCTTCCTTTTAAACTAGCCAATTGGATTATTGTCATTGACTCCAATACGAAAAAGAGTCAGATTCTCAAACAATTGCAGGGCGATTCATATGCAGTCTTCTTAATCAAGAAGGTTAGCCAGATCAGGCAGTCTTTGAGATCTGGGATGATTAAAGAAGGAAACCTACCTATTTACTTGGTGACCTCAGGAAGGTCCCTTCACTTTTGTGCTTCAGAGGCCCATTCTTGCACCTTTTGTAAAATAGTTTTATATCTTCTGATTTTTGGGGGGATCTCCTGAAAAGCACCACATAAAAACTAGATACCATAATTATAGCTATAGACAGCAAAAGAAGTACAAATAAAGCAAACAGATGTAAATTGCATTGAAATAATAAGAAAAACAAGTGACAGTTTTTATGAAAACCAACCCAACACTAAGTGGCAGGGCAGGATGGCACTTTAGAGACTAATTTGTTCAGAGAGGCATCAGGTTGTTTGGATGACAGCCTAATTCATCAGATGTTAAGAATTTACAGGCAACATACAAATTGCAGAGAGCAGGAGTACTAAATAAAAAGGAATAAAGGGCAAAAAAAAGTAGGGAGCAAAGAGTAGGGGGAAGGGGAACTGCTGAGAGAGGAAGGAGGATTGGAGACGTCAAAGGGATAAACAAAACAGTTAACCCATATGGGGATAAAGGGGTTATAAAAGCTAGTTCAGTTAATGGGATAATAATCCATAACTCTGCTGAAACCATACTTAAAATAAGCCAGCATGTAGATGATTTCTTGTTCCACAATTTTGTGCCCTAGTTAGTTTTAAATTTCTGTTACTTAAGAACAGCTACTTTGAGGTCAGTAATGAAATGTCCGGGAAGGTTAAAGTGCTCTGCCACAGGCATTTGTGTCTTTTTGAACCTGATGCCAAATCAGTGTCCATTCATTCCTTCACATTGCCTTGTCTGTCCAATGTACGTAGCAGAAGGGCACTTCAAAATCTGTCACAAATATAATTGGCATATGGTGGGGGGCATGCATTGGCCTGTGGTGGTGCCATTTGTAGAGAATCTCCTGAAATATTTGTATGTGAGGACAAAGCAGGAGAGTGCAATGGAAACAGCAGCATTCTCAGTATTGGAGATAATAGTCTTTATAGCTTGTAATCCATCATTCCTGTAGGATGTGGTGTACAGAGATGTCACATCCATGGGTTTGCTGGAAACACTGAAAATACGTATGGAGAAAGTTCAGCGTTTTATCCTTCAGTCAAATAAATGTTCTTAATACTGAAGTAAAAATTGTAGCTGCTACAGTTAAGGATTGATGGCTGGAGAAGGACATTGTATTAGATATGTAAAAATCTAAAATTAGATTGTAAGTGATCAGGTTGAAAATACTTGGTTACAGTATAAGAAATAATAATACAAAAACTCATTTCCTTAGAAGTACATTGGCACTGAAGCATATTGCTGGTTAAAAAAAAAAGTAAGACAATAGAAACTTCTATGAAACATGACATTTAGGGATTATGGGCAAATATGATCTTTAAAGTAGAAAAAGTTAATATGTGCTGATAATTTACTTTAAGCATAATTTGCCTGCCCCTCACATGCCATGTCAGTTCATACAGATTTGTCTTTCTAAGGCCCATACATTAGTAAACAGACTACTATAGCTTTGAGTTGCCATATATCTGCCCCCACTGACGATCTCTAATAAATAGAACTGTAGTTCAGCAGGATTTAACAATTCAAAACTTTGTTGAATAGTAGCATTGTAAACTACAGGAGTACTGCAGGGAATGGTCAAGAAATATCCCTCTGGAGTTTCAATATTTTCAATAATGATGCACCCAATTCAGTATGTCAATACTGTCCTTTCATTGGCATTAGATACCAGTATATACCAAGCCCAAATACTTCGCTATAGCATGCAATCTCTGACTACAAAGAACAGCCCCAATGTGTAATGTGATATGGACATTTTTGTCCTGCATGTTGTTTTCAAAAATCTTACTTGAAGCCCAGACTCATCATCAAAATTATTTGGCATTGATGATACTCAAGTAACAGATAACAAAACCCCCTAATGTCAAAAGTCATTTCATTTTTCTATCAAGAAGAATGAGGCCATCTCTAAACATATTAAAATATTATTCACTTTGACAATAGAACTAGTTTCAAGACATGAACTATTGCTATATTAGAAAAGAGAGGCAATCAGTATTTTTCATCTTCTAAGAATCTCTATAATACAAAAAATCCATCATGTCTAATGGAATTGGTAAGTACCTAGAAGGCAAATGTCTTTTCTTATTTCCAGTGTGAAATCTGGTTTGAAATGAGCAGTTGTAGTTAACTCACATCTCCAATATCCAGAAAAGTTTGACCAATAATGAATGTGTATTACCTACATCTTTTTTTTAAATTACATGAAATTTTCATTACTTTTCCATGGCACATTGTTGTACTATTAATGAACAATTCCTAAAAGGATGTATAATCTGTGGACTGCATTTAATATTTAAAACTATCACGAATTGCAATATTTCCACAGGTTACTAGGTACAATAGCTGGTTATTTAAGATTGTTTTCAGTTGCTATTATCCCTTGGTTGTTAATTATATATTAGCTTTGTTGATCTTTATACTGTTCATCAAAATATGGTTATTATGAACTGTTATATAAATAACAAAATGTGTGATCAATATACAGATTAAATTACATAATAACATTTTAAATATGCTTAGTGTGAGATACTAAATCAAGCAATATGGGTGTTGAGAATACAAACAATTACATGCATTTCATTATGGAAATCTTACTTTTGACTGGGATGTAATCATAACTCATAAAGCTAATAAAATATAGGCTGCTTTTCAAAAAAATGAAATGCAAAAGAAATAAATCAATATGTTGAGTAAATTTTAAAATTACTTTCACATTTTCAAATTAAGTGAGTGAAATCCCTGTCAGCTATTATAAAGTACTTTACCAACTGTGACATGTTCTGTAGAACACCCCTTAATTGTCAATATCTAGTCGTTACTGCAGTATTCAGTTGTAACCATTCAGTCATGATCAGAGAAACCATTACAGTTATGGAATTGATACGGAGTAACTAATCCTTCTCAACATGACAGACCAGAGAACTGGGCACTTTACTGAGTAGTTTCTCTGATCTCAGAAAAACACAATCTTTGTCCAAATCTTTGTCCAAATCATCTCCTTTGGACTTTGTGAAAGATTAGCCACCAAATTGCCCATATTATGGAGCAGCCATCTGGGTGTGTCACACATGGGTGTGTCTACACATGATGCTTTACTGTACAACAGAGTAATTTGCTGCATAGTAAAGTGTCACTGTCTACATGTGAACAGCAATTAGGGTGCAGTAGATTAATTTACTGTGCTACTGGGTACTCACATCAGATATAAGTGTTATCTGGCAGTGCAGTAAACTACTGAATTTAAATGCATGTGATGATGATCTTTGGTAGTGCCATAAATTACTTCACTTAAATAGATGGCAATGTCAGGATTTGTTTACTTGGGCTCAAATTGAGCTGAAGTATATTCGATCACATTAACTGCATGTGTAGACACACCCATTCATAGTTGCTGTGTAAGTGGTGGCCTGGTTGTTCTGGACCCCTGCAAGGGGCTGTGGGGTGCAGGACACAAGTGGCACTATGGGCACGTGTGCATGCACACACATGCACATGGCCAGGAATACAGCCCCAGGCAGTGGTGGAGAGCAGATCCTCCAGCTGCCTGCAGGTAAGTCGATAAGGGGTGCAGATCAAGACCCCAACAGGGTCAGAGGAAATGGGGCAGGGGCTGGGTCTGAAGAAACTGCTGAGCCAGGGCAGTGCATGGGGCCTGGGCTTGGGACTGGGGCATGGAGCAGGACAGAGACACAGGTGGTGCATCTAGGGGGCAGGGGAGTGGTGCCCTACTGGGGAGGGGAGCATGGGAGGGGCACATGCCCCACAGATTTGTGGAAGCAGATGCAGGCTGCCCATGATGGGCTCAAGGCTTCCTACCTTGCTGGCATACCCCAGCATTCCTGCACTGCTGTGGTGAAGCACCCTCTGTCTACCTGGCAGCAGTGGGAGTGGGGACAGAGACACATTGTTCCCCCTGCTGCTGCCAGGTGGGCAGAGTGTGCCTCGTGCCATGACAGCTTGGCTGGTGTGGAACTCCTGTGGGGAAGGGCAGCAAGGCAGGGAGCCCTGAGCCCACAGTAGGCAACCTGTACCTAAGTTTCAGTATGAAGTTCAGCTCTATGGCACACAGGGCACAAAGAAGAACTACTATCTGACTTTCATCACTAGAATGTTCTGGTTCTGTTACAAAGTTCTGTTTTGGACATGCAGGAAATGTGGACAAAATTTTCCTCTCACTCAGTTTATAGGTACTTTATTATACTGTGTTTAGTATGAATTGTATCATAACCTTCATCACTTGAGTCATCACAACTGCAAAACTTGTAATTTAGTATTGTCATTTGGGTTTGCTTTGCCTATATAAAGGGAATTAGACACATGGGGTGCGTCCCGATGAGCACGCACATGGCTCTTGCCCCGTCTCAACCCCTTTGAGACAGGGCAAGAGGCATGTGCAGGAATGAAAAAATGTTATTTTGAAAAATGGACCCTTGGATATCCTAAAAAAAACCACTTCACAGAAGAGCAGAACAAGCCATGGTCCTAGACTCTGCCTGAAGCCACCAGCAGTCAGTCCTCCAGAAGAGACACTCTGGCTCTTTGGTGCTCCTGCTGCCCTCAGCACTGCCCATGGTAAGTTGGGAATGGGGGTGGGAGGTTTATGAGGGTGGGGGGGGTGTTAATGGTGGCAAGGGGATGTGGGGGGGGGGTTGGGAAATGTTGCGGAGGGGTGTCCCTGGGGCTGTGGGTGGCAAGTGGCCAGAGCAGCCTCGGGGGGACCTGGCCCAGACTGGTGCAACTCGCTAGTCAGGCTTTACATTGGAGTGGGTCGCATGGCTCTGGGAGGCATGCACAGGAGCTGTGCCTCCTGGAGCCGTGTGACCCACTTTGATGTAAAGCCAGACTAGAGAGCCGCATGGGGCTGAGCCAGGTCCAGTGCATGCCACCTCCCCACAGGCACAGTGGGGCAGAGGAGGGACTTAGCACAACATGCTGGGCCAAACAGGGCGCTGCCACCCTTGGGGCTGCTCTACCACCCAGCCAGGCCCATGGGTCACATCTGTACATGCAGGCATGTGCACTTGCAGCAGCTCAAATAGAAGTGGTACAAATTTGAGCTGGGGCTTTTTGCCTCAGCACACATGCCTGGACATGCACTTTGGCAAGTTGTGCCATTTGGGGCAAAATAACCCTGCCTGGCAGGTGTGGAGCCACCTCCAGCTGGTCAGCCACCTCTGAAAAGGCTCCTCTGACTGTGTCCTGCCACTTGCCTCTCTAGCAGGAATTCTGCTGTTCCTTATTTGAAAACTGAAAAATACCTGATAAAAAAATCCCAGTCATTTTGTAAAATACCCCCAAATACATGTTCCTCCACAATTAAAACAAAAGACCACAGAGACAGAGACAGACAGGAAGATGGCAATTAGTTGAGCAATGTTTTAGCGATATATCTACAGTGTAGAAACAATTTGGAAGCCTACTAGTGTCTCTATCATCATAATAAAATGAATTCTAAATACCTATATGTTTTTCTGTTTTCCTTTGATTTTTTTTTTTTTTTTTTTTTTTACCATAGAGAAGTTAGTATTCCCCTTGACACCTTCACTAACCAAGATGTGGGGACAGCTGCCCCTGCAGCCAAAGCTCCTGCCAGCAGGTCTCATCGTGTCTGGCAGCTGAGCATGCAGGGTGTGTTCTGGGGGGGATGTGGGGTTTCAGAAAGGGGATGGGAAGAGGAGTGGGGGGATGTGGGTGGATGTGGAGAGCCATGGGGTGTGGGTAGGTATAGGTGAATCATGGGGGAAACATGGGGGGGATGCTGCTCAGGAGGAGTGGGTGCATCCACAGGGTGTATCCCCGCTGCACAGATCAGAGACTGCCCCCCCACAGGGCTATTCCTCCCCCCACAAAGATTAATGCCCCCCTAACAGGGGCCACATGGTGCTCCCAGGGGCTACCACTCCACCCTGCAGGGCCCACATGCCCCACCCCACTTGCTCCCCCAGTTCTCTGGATCACTGCCCCACCCAGTGCCAACCCCTGCCACTCCCACAGTCCCCCTGATGGCTGCCCTGCCCATCCCCATCCCCATCCCCACTTGCACCCCCAGACACCCCAATGGCTGCCCCGCTTGGCCCTATCTGGCCCTATCCCCCACCAGCTCCTGCAGCACCCCCAATGGCTGCCCTGCCTGGCCTCACCCACTGCTGGCATCCCCAGACCCTCGATGACTGTCCCACCCAGCCCCAGCCTCCCAGCACTTTAAAAATAATTTTATTTTTAAAAGCCCTACACTCACTGGCAGTAGCAGTGGCCATAGGGGTCACTGGGAACTCCTGGCAGAACCCCCTGCCCCCCCCCACACACAGCATGGAGCAGCAGGGGTCAGTGGGGACTGGCCTTAGTCACCTGGCATCTGCACTGCCACAACCCCATTGCACAGTACTGCCCAGGTCAGCAGGGTGCTACGCAGCATTATGCACTGTTGGGCAACTGGGGCTTTTGTGGCTGTCAGTCGGGGCCCGGCACCTCTCAGCTTCAATGGCCCCAGCTGCCTGACAGTGTGCAGAGCCACACAGCACCCTGCTGACCCAGGCCACACCTGTGCAATGGGGCAGCTGCCATGTGGGTGCCAGGTGGCTGAGGCTGGTCCCTGCTGCCCTTTGCTGTGTGGTGGTGCCTTGCCAGGAGACCCCAGTAACCCCTATGGCAGCTGCTACTTCCAGTGAGCGTGGGGCTTTTTTTTTTAATTGCTGAGATGCTGGGGATGGGCAAGGCAGCCATCTGGGGAGGTTGAGACAGCCGGCAGGGGATGGCGCCAGGCATGGCAGTGATCAGGGAGACTCAAGGGGCAGGAAGGGGATGGGGTCAATGATCCAGGGGGCTCAGGGAGCAGGCGGGGCATAGGGCCAGCAGAGGTCCCCCCATGGTCCCCGCCTCCAGCCCCCCGCACTCCCTACTTACCAGCACAGAGTCCAGATCCAGCTCCCTGTTGTGGGCAGGCAGCGTGCTTCAGCACCAGGGTGAAAGCCATGAGATGTTCTGGCTGGCTACCATCTTAGACACTAAATAGTTCAGCTTTTGTACAAAAGCTTAACCAGTACAAGCTTTTGTAGGCAACAACCTACTTCATTACATGCCATAAATGGACTGCCAAAAGAAGGAAAGAAGACAGCTTCTGAAAAAAGGTAAAAACAGGTTGATTAGATCAATTCAGATGAACAAAGCAGCTAACAGCCGGTCAGACACAAGTTAACAGCTAGTCCCAATAATCCATGAGAAACCATGGTTCCAGATGAGACTGTGGGTAATACAATCAAGCTTATGGATAAGTTCTTGTTCTTCAGTTTCTGGTGCATACAAACATTTGATGCACTGAGTCTACTATCAGGTGGCTTACTTTAATATGTGTGATCATAGACTAGACTTTCCCATCTTTAGGGCTCTGCTCCAAACATGTGTAGGCATTTGCTGGTTAAGATCCCAAT
The DNA here is from genome assembly GCA_030014935.1 of Caiman crocodilus. NCBI lineage: Eukaryota > Metazoa > Chordata > Crocodylia > Alligatoridae > Caiman > Caiman crocodilus. Next base: position 4,487,092 of record JAGPOW010000229.1, read on the forward strand.
CCACATTAGTTCACCTATTCAGCTGTGCATCTATTCAGGTGAACTAACTTAGATCAGAACCGACATTTTTAGTCCCATTTAAACCCCTTGAATGTCTGCACAGATCAGCATTTAGATTGACCTAACACTAGGTCAATCTTAATGTAATGTCTACACTTACCCGTCATGGTCAAGTTGTTTTTTAAAGTTGTTTTTTTTTAAGCACAGCTACTGTGGGATGAATGTTGGACTGTCCACAGTGGTTAATGTGTTCATAAATAGGCTTTTCTTTGTTTCTGAAATTGATGTCAAAATCAGTGTCCATTCATTCTTTTATATGGGCATTGCCTCATTTAGGCCATGAAAACAGAAAAAGGGTCCAGGATGCAGGTGATGGCAAGGCAGGCATTTGTGGAAGAGCAGATAAACAAACCCTGATGTTATAATTTGTGCTGTTTGGTCCAATGATGATGTTTGTGGAGAACAGGGCACAGCTTGCATCTGGGTCTATAGAAAGGCCTTATGAGAATTGGAATTAAGTAGTCAGCTGTTTCAGAGAGGTTGTTTGAAGTTGGGAGGTTGCCTGTAAACCATGACAGACTTATTCCACAAGGCCATCTTGAGAAGGTAGTCATTTTCCAAGCGGTCATTAAAGGTATGTCTAAGGCATTGCTGATGCATAGAGGGTGCATGTGAGTGCACGTGCACTGCCTGAGATTAGCTGTGCATCCCTGAAAACACCAGGCTTGAAACCAGAAGTGCCAGTGGAAGTGCACTTCCGGTCTTGCCGCTGGTGATTTTGGGCAAAAGGCTGCTGGGGGACACCTCACCCACCAGCCAGCTATCAGCCCCAGTCAGTGATCTGATGCCCTCCCAGACATGGGAGGCACTAGTCACCCATGGTCTAAGGTGTTCAGACTTCAGGCCTGAAGTGATGATAAAAGGAATTTTGTCTGATTCTGCCACAAACTTGACAACCCAGGACCCCACCACTGTCTCTGGCATTAATACCATCATTGAAGGAATTTTGGTTATACTCCCATTCTGGATGGTATTGTATTAGAGGTGAGTATTTCATTGTCTCATTACAATTCCTTTGAGCTATCCAAACCATGCTAAGGAAGATTTTTTAAAGCTGTCAAATAGTATTTATTATTTAAAACATGAATTTGAATAATCCATTTTTGTGTATAGTATCACAAAATGCTATTGTTTTTAATTACTACCTTCTTTGTTTGATGCGTTTCTTGTTACAAACATGTGCATTGGTTTACAATGCATCTTAACGGGAATTATAAAGTGCAAAACTAATGATCAGTTTACTTATTTAAAGACTAGTAGCTACTTCGTTTTCTGTGTGAATATAAGCACAAAAGCACTGCATTAGGTCTGAGCTCTTAGTTACTATGGTGATATCATGCAGCATGGTAGCAAATGTTGTTTTAAAGCTTTCTTCCATTTCCTATTCAAATGGTTTGTACAAAGTATTCTCCAGTATATTTAGTTAATAGCAGATCAATTGCTTTGTTCCTCTCCTGCCAGGCAAACTACAGACAAAGAGGAGTCATACTGCTTAACAATATTGCTATGGGAGACTGGATTAAAATAATCAATATGGCTTTTAACACTACCTTTTTATTTTAAACAAAACTTTAAAATTCCAATTCTCAGATTGTCTCCTGCCAGTAATTGTACTGGATTACATTTTAACTATTACTCTCCATAGCAACTAAATACAGGAACATAGGAATAGCTGTGATGGATTAGACCATTAGTTCTTTTTTTTTCTGGGTAGTACCCCTAACACTTTTCAACCTTGGTGTTTTAAAGGAATGTGCAAGAACTGGTATCTCATCTATAGAGAAGATCTTTTTCCTCTTATGAGCATAGTAGAAATTGTTACTGCATTATTATTCAATTGAACCTTTATGCATAACTATCGCTTTCTCCAACCTTTTTAGTCTTTGCTGAGGTTTTGGCCTAAAGAGAATTTATGACAAAGAGGTTTACAGGTTAATGCAACTTTGCAGAGGAAAAAAAATATTTTTTACCAGTTTCAAATGGCTTTTCTATTTAACAACATTGAAAATAGCTTTTAATGGCATATTTCAACAGCTTTTCCATTGACATGAGACTTCCAGAACAAATTTAATCAACCAAAAACACTGAGGGGGGGAGAGGAGGGTGAAACCTTCCTATTACAAAAATTCCCAAAATATTTTCACAAAATCGAGTGGAATATAGTATTAGATACGGCAGGAAGAGTAGGGATAGGCTTTAAAATGGCATATTTCAACATGACACACTAACATGGGGAAAACTGCACTTCCACTCCTTGTACAAAAACTAAGCTATGGATAAAAAGACCACCTTAGTCTGTGAGTTTATCAGTCTTATGTTTTCTAAGAGAATAAAAAAGTTAGCTTTTAATTCCTTGTTTTGAAACATTTAAAAGAAAAAAGAAGAGATTTCACCTGAATACACTTTTAAAGTGATGTCTAAGGACTGAGTCACATGAAAACCCATTTGTATTATTGGGAATCATTTGGATAAATCATGTACAGGCAGTCCTTGGACGTATAACATAATTGGTTCCTTAAAACCATGTCTTAAGTCAAAATGTAACTCGGAACCAATTTTTCTCATAGGAAAAAATGTTATAAATGGGGGATTGGTTTCTGAACCAAGGCCCAATACGCTATTTTGACCAAATATAACCCAGAATTTTGTACTCATTCAATTATAGATGTGTACTATAGCTGCATTGATCTATTTATATTGTAAATAGCAATCAGATTGATTTGGAAAGACTTCTTTGAGGTGACCACTAGACTTTTTGAAGGGTTTTTGACTGGAGTCTTCTCAGGAGCCTTGTCTGTTTTCTTAAAGAAAGTGTCCAAGGAAGTTTGGACAGATGTTCTCTGGGGAGATGAGCGACAGAGTAAACTTGTTTGCTGGTGTGGCATTGTGTTGGATCAAGCATTGTGAAGGCAAAACTGACATCAGAAAGCTGAAGCAGGGTGTCAATTTATAAATGTGGTAAGTGCAAAATGTTAGAACTCTAAACATTGTAAATTGAGGATGGCCTATATATGGTACTGTGAATTTACCACAAAACATTTAACCTTAAAAACAAAACTGCCAGGAATCCCACTAAAGGCAGTAATGATTAAAGTAACTAAATGTTGTTGGACTAGAACTTTGTTTTGTAAACAATAACAGAATTATTGTACTTATTTTTTTTTCATTTAGTGTTGTTAGAAATGCAACATGAATGAATTCTGGATGAAATCCAAATACCTAGTACAAAAGTTGAGATCCAAACTGATGTCTGCCAGAGTTTCAGACTGTAAACTCTTAGATGAAGAGACAAATATACTGAAATTATGAAAAGCTGTTATGTTCTGCAACAATATTTTTAACGCTCTGCTGGTTCATATTAATATCTTATGATGTTATTAAAAAAGTGAAGTAAGCTGTTCAGCAGGGATTCAGTCTCTAACCAGCCAGTCCTTCCAGGCTTGCTTGGAAAAGCTAGTGAATGCTCTGCTTTTCTCTATAGGCTGAAGATAAAAATTAAGGATGAAAGCTGCCAATGTTTATATATTTGATTCTGTTGTTTTACTTGAGTCCAAGAATCAGGAAGAGAGAAAGATTTGCTGTTATAGCCTAGAACAAAAACAACACATTTAAGTGTTTTATTCATCTAGGGCTTTTTTTCAGTCTTCTATTTACATTTTTTTAATCACCTCTGCTTTATCATACAAGGAAATATGAATGCCTGTTCAGATAAAGAAACAGCATGCTTGCAGTTTTGGAGATGGCTGCACAATGATCCCCCAAGCTTGAAAACAGTGGTTTGGTTTGGTTTCGTATTTTAAATTTGTACTGAGTTGATAACTTGAAGCAATATATGGCAGAGATGAATTTGTAAAATTAGTGAGAGATCAACAGAAAACAATATAAAGGTAAGAATCAATAACAGTCATTTTTTTTACAAAATCACTAAATGGTAAAGGCATTTTATCCATTTGCATCTATCATCACCACGTCTGACTTTTATATATGCAAAACCACACTTTTGTATGCAAATCACCTGACAAATGCAAATATGCAATTTTCACAAATGCACTAATTTTTTGTTTTGCATGAAGATTAACATATGGGGGCTACGTGCAGACATTCAGATTCAGAAAGTCCGAGGTAGATGCAAATTAACTTATGCAGGTGTCTCTAGGTGGACTACATTAGTTTGGGAGTGAACAGAACACAAGTTCACCCTTTCATGTTGTGGGGGAGGGGAGGCACAAAGGCTGCTTGCACTGGCCAAGGCTAGCATGTAGGGGGTATTCCTACATGCCTTCCAGCAAGCTGGAGACTGCCAAGGCTGCTGAATGCAGCTGAGTGGCAGGCCACTCCTGACTGGCTACTGGGTGCATGTCTTTCCATACTGCCCTATCAGGTCAAGCGGTCACAGGCAGCCAGCAGAGGGAGGCATGCTTGCCTCTGCTCATGGTAGCAGGGTGGGGATCAGTGGGCTTTGTCCAGAGTAGGGGCACAGGGCTCCACCCAGGCAGGACAGAGGGAGAGGGGAAGTGGGGCTCATGAACTGCTAGGGGGAGGTGGTGCCAGCTGCACACTCCGCATTCCTGCCCTGGATTGGCAGGGCAAAGAATGCTCCCAGTTCTGTCTGACCCCCAGGACCATGCACTGGAGTGGCTCCAGGAAGATCTGGGAGGATTTCCTCCCCACTCATAGCCAGCACTGAGTTCCCAGCTGAAGCCCCTTCCTCTGCAGCTGCAAGGGAATGGCTGGCCTCTACCCCGTCCCCTTGGACTGGAGTCCCACAGGTGCAGGGGAAAGGTCTTCAGCCAGGAACTCAGCGCTGGCTCTGGGGGAGGAGGGAATCCTTTGGCACAGAGTGTCCCTCTGCTGTCCCAGTTCCATCCGAGCTCTGGGACCATGCACTGGAGTAGCTCCAGCATTGGCTCAGAAGATTTCCCAGCACCTGAGTCAGTGCCAAGTTCCCATTTGAAGCCCCTTCTCCTGAATCCATGGTCTCAGCCGGGGCGGGGCGGGGCGGGGGAGTTCGAGGCAGCCATGGGAAGGGGCTTCAGCTGCAAACTCAGTGCTAGCTCTGCAGGGGAGGGGAGCACAGGGAATCCTCCAAACCCTTCCCACAGCTTCTCCAGCACATTGTCCTGGGGCTTGGACAGAACTGGGACAGGGAAGGGACTCTCTGTGCCTGGCTGACACAGGTTTGGAATGCAAGGTGAAGTGCCAGTATTACCTTCCCCATCAGCCCATGAGCCCTGCTCCCCCTGACCCCTGTCTCTGTCCTGCCTGTGGTTGACAGCTAGAGAGCTTGGAGGCAGGGCCTGCTGGACGCTTGGCTGGAGCAGCCAAGCCCAAGCTCAGTTTTAGTGCAACTCCCTGCAAGGCAGAGCTATCAAGAGGGCCACAAAGCAGCCTTCATTAGTCCAAGTCTATCTCAGGGCAGGTTCTCCCATTTTTAAATCAGTCCACGTGCACTGAGCTTCTGTTCGGTTACAGATTTAGACCTGTTTCCGATCACTTACACCAGTTTATGTGTAATGTTTGTGCATGACTAGGAAGACATTTTGTGTGTAACCACTGTCTCAAAGATCAAGTAAGGCTCCTTAGAAAACTTGACCCACAATAACTGCATTACTTCACTAATGCATCCACAACAGCTACAGCATATGACCTGATAAGCAGGGATCCTGGTTTACCCTGGTAAAAAAATTGCAAATTCTCTGATAAAAAAAATCACAAATTAATAAAACCCCCAAAATCCATGATTAAAGTTAAAGGCCAACCACAGCTCCGCCTCCTCAGCCCTGCTCGCAATTTCCCCCCCCCCCTCTGTCCCAGCCCTCACAGCCTTGCTGGTGTACCTTGCCCCCCACCCACAGTCCCTGCTCCCCCAGCCCTGCCTGAGGGGTCTCCCAGCTGCCAGAGCTATGGACCCAGGTCCGCAGCCCCCTTCCCTGTTCCCGCCTGCTGCAGGCTGACTCTCCACCACTGCATGCAAGCCTGGAGGGTGCAATCCAGCATGGCAGGGAGTGGTGGAGCCACACGGAGAAGCTACTCACCACTGTGAGATCTGCACTGCCCTGGCAATGCATCTCCTGTGTGTGGGGCTGCAGTGAGAGCAAAAGAATGGTGTTGTGCCCCTCAAAGAAGTGGCACATGCATGGGATGTGTTACCAGGGTAGAGTGGAGCTCACAGCAGCAAGGAGATCCCCATGTGGCCCCACTGCTGACTGCCACAATGGGTTCTGCCTGCTGATCTGCAGAGGCCCTGCGGGGAGGGAAGCAGGGCAGGAGCCAGAGCTGTGGGTGGCCTTTAACTTTAATCATGGATTTTGGGGGTTGCACCTGCCCTGTGTACAGATCTGGGGGGTACACGTCCCCCCTGCCCCTTGGGAGTGTGTGGTCCCATCCTTCTCCCTGCTGGGACACTGCAACCGCACATTGGAGCCCCTGACCCCAAGCCCCAGCCCTGCCCAGCTTCCTCCCTACAGGGGCCTTAATCTCCCTCTCCCCCTCCACTCACCTACTGGCACTGCCTTCCTCCCACTCCCTCCCAGCTGGAACTCTGCCAGCCTGCAGGGAGCTTATTGCAAAACTGCAAAATCCATGGGTTTCTCTGATAAAATGAGAAATCCACAGTTTACTCCATTTTTCTGTGGGAAACTGAAAACTCAAATCCCTGCTGATAACTGTGAAAGAGAAAAGATGACAAAACTGAATTTTATCTGTGCATCTACACAATTCACTGATCAGGAATTAGAGAGTCAATTACTCCATTCAACTAGACCCTTTCATAATGTGGCAACTTAAATAAGTTTCTGAGGCCTGGAAGAAGTCATCTAGACTAACCTGGGGAACACTGATTGCTGTTTTATCTTCCACAAGCCAAGTCAGTGCAAAAGAGTAACTTGCTTTTGTTTCATTAACCACAATGAGTTCCCATCTAGTTTCTAATTTTAGGTGCAATTCAAGGTCCTGGTTTAAATCTTTAAACTTCTTCTGAGTTAACAAATTTACAGACTGCCTCTCTTGAGGCCATTTTAGAATGGTTGAGAAGGGTTACTGACAAACTTTTGCTGACAGTTCTTAAATATGGATGGTGCCATGCATTTTGGCATACAGGGTATATGTAAGAATGTCCCTAGAGTTGAGTATATCACACTTTTTGGCTATCTACTAGAGGACTAGGCATGTCATATAATCACAAACCATCTGACTTAGAGATTATGCTTCAGAAGAATTTATTATGATTTTTCTTTTTTTTATTGGCCTGTATTAGGCAATGGGCTTTATGCTGTCTAATGAGGATTATTTAATTAAGCATGCTGTTTGTTTTAATTAACATCATACAAGGTGCCAGATGCTTTAGCAATGCAATGCTCACTGGACTCAGCTGAAAGATCCCCATTTACTTTAATAATAGTTGAATCAGGTCTTTGGTATTTAAAATTATGATATAAAATAAATAAAACAAAATATGAAGTGTTATGCATAATAACTTTTTTAACTTTTGGGCAAGATTAAAGATCACTGTAGTGATCAAACAAGAATTTTCTTCCTCCCTATGGATTTGTATATTTGGCCAGATACAAGTTTTTTCACATTCCTCTAACTCTCTAGTACTGTCTACTACTAGGGCAACATATGAGATGTGAAGGATAAGTGACTTGATCCTATATGATGTATTCTATATTCTTATCCTTCAACATAAAAGTGATGTTCATTTGTTATTCTCTTATATTATTTTTCATTAAGTTTTTAAATTATTCAAACTTGTATAATAAGATACAGACCCTTCCCTCAAGATCTTATATTCTAAGCAGAATGACAACATAAAAAGCTTTGACAATCCATGAGAAAAGTTCTACTTGACAGGTTGCCTACTTTTGATGTATTATATAAAATATATATAAAATGTGTAGGTGGCAATACTTTCACTAAAAGGGGTTAAAAGATGAGAGTCTCCTGTACCTGCTCCAACACTGAGGCATTAAAGAAAACAGGATGAAAACAAGAATAGACAAAGGGAGAAGTGAGGTTAAAAAGTGAAGGGGAAAGGTCATTTCAAAAGTCACAGATCTAGATAAGAAGTCCTGTACTTCATTTCATTACCAAACATACTGCTGTAAAAGAAAATAGTTTTATGAGGTAAGCTCTGCTTGACACAATATCTATTCTATATTTCAGACCTGGAGTTTGCATACTCAATTTTACTTCACACTGATCTTTCCATGGAGTCTACGTAGGGATGCTCTGGCTGTCTATTTTGTCAGTGAGAAAGAACATAGGCATATAAAGAAACTTAGTTGCACTAAGTTAGCTTATTATGTTAGATTACATCATACTTGATCATTTTCCAAGCAATATATTATTTTAAAAGTATCTTGTTCCAATAAAACCCCCCATGAATTGTTGCGCTCATCCTTTGTAAAAGGCAGCTAGTACAAAAAATCAGCTCGGATGACGCAGGCTAAAGCCAAATAATTTAAATTCTAAACATTTTCTATCAGACAAAGGTCAGAGATGTACCAGTGTCTCCAGACACTTAAATCCATTACCTCCTTCTCTGAAGGGACAGAATTCTGAGAGAAAGATAGCAAATGAGAGAAATTAGATGCAGGCACTTCTGACTAGCAATTGTATCAGGTAAAATCTTACCTGCAGGATGATGTCCTCCTGAGTTCACATTCTAGGAGAGCAGCTGTTCAGTGGGGTATACCTGAAATAAATATTAAAGCCTGATTACTGTTGCTTGAGTAGTCTTCGTTCCTCAGACTGCCAATGATTTGAACTGCATAGGTGACAACAAATAGTCTGGGAAAATGGGGAGTTTAAGTAATAATGAATCAATAGTTAGAAGTAATAATGATGACTGTTCGTTAGACTGATTCAGACTGCGGAGGTTTGGATAACTGAGATTCTACTGTATTTTCCTTTTTCAACGTACACAAAATGCTATCTTATTTTGGAACAAGGAAGAACTGATGAAGAGTACACAGATCATTTGGTTTATTTCAGCATCTTTCCAATTCTTTCCCCCTGCCTCTGTTCTTGCTGTTGGTTAGAACTGATCTCCCTCTTAAATGTACCTTTTTGGAAGGCTAAATATGTTTCCAAACGGAAAACAAGCCAAGCAGGCAGGCATCTCTGTGACTGCTGATCTATAACAGTTTTATGCAGGGGAGAGGAGAAAACTCATACAAGCTCTTTTAAAAAGGCTTAGTGTTCCTGGTACATCCTTCAAACTAGGCATAAGAAGAATAACCCATGCCCAGATTTACTAGTGCCTTGACAAAGATGGGCAAATGCAAGCATACAAATGCAAGCACAGAAGAGAATGGATTATAATAATCTGGTAATAATGAAATAACTACAACTACTTGCAGATTCAGATTTTGGCATCCATACCTCCTGGATACAGCCATTTGGTGAGATAATAAGATTCATAAAGTTCTATAAGGAAGGACTGAAAATCAATATAGTAGAAACATGATAGGTGAAAACAGCAGAAGTAGAAATTTTAAAAAGATACAGAGCTGTGTCTTACATCTTGTCACATGGTCCTATAAATCCAGATTGCTCTAACCACTAGCAACAGCCCCCTGGAAGCATAGGATTTACCTCTTTTCTCACACATCACATTTCTCACACATCACATTGAGCAGGAAATGTTTTTTTTGTTTCCTGGTGGGCAAGCAAATGAATAATGTAAAAAAAGACAAAACAAAAACTAGATAGGTTCCAAAAAAAAAGGGGTGACTAAAATAAATAGAAGCATAGACAAATTTCCATGGGAGGAGAGACTTAAATGGCTTACTTTAGAAGGGAGACAAATAAAAGGAAATATGACAATCTTATCACATATGTTTTCCTAGCATACATATTAACTTTGCCACCTCTTGGTTGTAGCCCCTACTAGTAAGTTTGGGATGCAGTAATAGCAATAAAGTCTAACAGTGCTATGAATATGTTAGATTGAAATCATATTGAGGAAGGAAATCATGGATTTATAGATGCTAGAGTAAGAAGGGACCTCAACAGATCATCGGGTCTGACTTCCTGCCCTGGGCAGAAAAGAGTGGTAGGGTCAGATGACCCCAGCCAGATGCCTATCCAGCCTTCTCTTAAAGACCCCCCTGGGGTAGAGGAGAGCACCACCTCCCTTGGAAGGCCGTTCCAAATTTTGGCCACTCTTACCATGAAGAAGTTTTTCCTGATATCTAGCCTAAATCTGCTCTCTGTCACTGTGATCATTGTTCCTTGTTACCCCAAGAGGCACCCTGATGAACAGAGCATCTCCAATCCCCCAATGAATTTGTAGACCACCACAAGATCATCTCTCAGCCTTCTCTTGTGGAGGCTGAAGAAGTCCAGGTCCTTCAGTCTCTCCTCATAGAGCTTGTCCTGTAAGCCCCTAACTGTATGAGTGGCCCTCCTCTGGACCCTCTCAAGTCTATCAAAATCCTTCTTGAGGTACAGCACCCAAAACTGGATGCAGTACTGCAACTGCAGTCTGGCCAATGACGCGCAGAAGGGAAGTATCACCTCCTTGGTTCTATTTGTCATACATCTGCTGATGCATGATAAAGTGCGGTTAGCTTTGCTGACTGTTTCATCACACTGACAACTCATGTTCATCTTGGAGTCCACTATGACTCCAAGATCCCTTTCTGCTTCTGTGCTGCTGAGAGGGTCACTTCCCAG
>JAGPOW010000229.1:4497931-4511481 GCA_030014935.1 Caiman crocodilus
AAAAAAATTGTGATTTCTTTTCTTTATATAATTATTGTTCTTCACCAAGAAAAGAATGAAAACTGAAATCATTACATCCCTTTCCTGTAAAAAAAATCCCTCTCTAGTACAAAATATTCATATCCTAAATAATATACCTATTTAAACAAAAATAGTTTTCTGTTCCCATAACTACCTTCTTTAGCTATATATATATCATACTGGTTTTATTGGGAAATACAAAGCTTACTTTTGTTCAACCTTCTTTGTGGTTTAATTTTCCCCTCTTCAGCTTATTTCCCTTCCACAACTGCTTCACAAATCACCAGTTGGATATAATCCAGTGCTCAGTAAGTCAAGAGCCTCCTACTGATGTCTGTGAGTATTGCATCAAGCTCTATGCATGGAGCATAAGTAACAATGATGATAATGATTGAAAAATATGAAATATGAGGCAGAGGTGTATGTGTGTGTAAAATGATCCCTTACTCATTCACCTTGAGCTCAACTGCATCCTTCCTATTTGTTTTCATTTGTCTATGGTCTATCTAAGTTACATATTCCCAAGAACAGAAATAGCATGTGAAATTCTGGCCCCAGTTAAGTCAATGGCAAAGCTTCCCTTCATTTCAGCACACCAGAGAATCATCTGACATTCATTGTGGATGCTGGATAAATAATAAAAGACCCTAACAGTTAACAATATTTACACTTTCATTAATCTTCTTTCAATGCAAAACCAATATTTGTACAGTGATGGAAATATATATAGTCACTCTTTTTTTTCCTCATTTTTACTATAGGTTGTCCTTCATGCCAGTGTCTTCTATATCAAATATTAAACAGCATATATGGTCTGGTGACAGGAAATTACGTAACTACTGAAATTGTTAGAAATTAATGTGAGGCAAAGCATAAATCATAATTTGAATCTATACATTAATTTCCACAAAGATTGTGTGCATTTAGCTTCAGGATTTTGGTTAGGATCTAAAACAGGAAAAACTTACAAAGTAGCAACAGTAAGATTAATTTTTTGAAATGTCAAAGTTGTTTTTATTGTGCACTGTTTGACATATACTCAGGTACATTATATTTCAATTTATTTCTTAAAATATTGAAATGCCATCAAAATGGTTAAAAATACTTTTCATTTCTAAATGTCTCCTATTTTATTTAGTGAAAAATCCGTTTTTAGCAGAGGAAGAACATTCTGAAGCTATTTCAATAAAATTTATACCATCGACTGATGTTGTAGCCATGATGGTCCAGAAATTATGTGAGAGACAGGGATTCTCTAGGGTGATACCCATTATTGGGCCAACTGTATAGTTGGTATAGAGTTAGACAAACTTTTGAATGCAAGACATTTATCTTTAGGTCTGATCAGAACAAGCCAAGCATGGCAATTTAGATAATGCAGCATATTTGTTGTGAAAATTTTAAATTGTGTAGAGGCCACAGTCAAGTGTTGTATTCAATTCAAGCAGTTGTATTAAAAGACTTTTTGATAGACTATACTAAAGTATTTTAAACATAGAAAATTTACAGCTGTTTACTAAAAAAAGTAAAACCTCATATACTCACGCCAACAGAAATAATAAAAAGGTATGTGTTTCACTAGGAAAGCAGGTCTTTACTACTTCAGCTATTCTAGACTTACTGCTTGCTACAGGCCTTGCAAGTATATCAGTAGAGTTGGTACAGACATAAGAATAATGGAGTATTAACGTATTTTATTGTTTTAATCTGAAATGTGTACTGCTGTATGTATACAAATGTGGAACACATGAAGGGCAGTAATTAATTGGTACCATTAATTATTCATATCTACAGCAGTAGATGATAATGGCAGTTTTCCCTATGGGTTAGCTAAAGACCTGGGACTTCACTAGAACTGACAACTGTGACTAGGATATGCTAGAGTGGAAAAGGGTGAGGTGTGCATGTGAGGTTTTGAAGAAAATCTTGTCCCCCAGACATTTGAACTGACCAGTCAACTGAAGCAAAGGATAAGTAGCCACTATTTTCTAAAATACTAAGAGACATGAGGATTTTTTCCCTATTTATATACCCTTTATATCATTTATAACAACTTTCTATAATGTATTGTTGTTGTGCTTTCACAGATTAACACTATGTTCCCTTTCCTTTAAAAGAGCTCATTGTCATACACAGACTTGGTATTTGCAAGAAAGGAAGTACTGCATAGTAAAAGTGCCTGGAGAAAGTACTTTTCCAATTTTTAAAAACAACTCTTAGATACCCAAATTAGGCTGCTGTTACCAATAACAACCATTTTTCTGTGTGCATAGGCCTCTAAATTAAATTTCTCTAAAACCACCACTATTTGTACTGCACCTGAAACCACAGGCATTTGCAGAGTTCCTATTATATTTTATTAATATTAATTTAAAAGGTTCTACATGGAACCCATCAAAGATTTGATAGCAGAGATTTATAAGGTGAAACCATGGCTCTACCAAATTTAGATTTTAATGCCAAAGGCTATAGGCTAAGTACAGAAAGTCAAAAAGCCTGAGGCTGAATTGATTCAGTCTTTGCAGGTTAGTCTAAGATGCAGAGAATAAACTGAGAAACAACTGGACACACATTGACTTTTGATCCAGGTAATGCAGCCACATACCTGCGGTAGCCCAGGTCAGAAGCCAAGGGTACATAGCCAGCATAGGCTGCGTGTTTGTTTCCTCTTCCTACTGCCCCAAGATCTCTGAGATTTGCACTCCACAATCACAGCAGTAGGACTCTGAAGGGTTGCTCATCGTTTGCTCTTCCTGCTTCCAGGTGCTTCTAGGATCTGTAGTCCACAGTCACAGCCAGCAGTAATTTTTGGTCAGGGCAGGACATCTCTGTACTCATGGTAAGGGAAATTTAAACCCCCTCCCTGTCTCCAATCCCATCTGGGGTTTCCAGGCAGGGAGCAATCCTTGGCTTCTCCAATTCTTCTCTGATGGAGCAGAGACCACAGCCCAGCTCAGGACTGGAAAACATGCTGGGATGCTGGAGGACTGTTATTTAACTTGAACCAGGAAGGGGTCTGGGACAGAAGTTTCATAAACTGGTTTGACCCAAATTCAGTTAAGTCTGATACTACATTCAACCAGGTTTATTTTAAGACAGTTTCGGCCATTTTGATCTGGTTTATGTGCACTGAACTTCTGTTCTGTTACAGGTTTAAACCAGTTTCTGATCACTTAAGGATGTTTATATGTAACTTCTGCCCTTACCCGTACTGACTGTGTACATGTTTATAGTCACAGAATATTTTGCCACCACTTACTGGTAAACTCTTTGGAACTAAGGCAGACAGTAGATATCAGTGTAAGGGAGCAACAATTAGAGAATAAACAACAGATACACTTTCTTCTGAGTTGGAAGGAAATTGAGTCAATGTTAAGTCTTGCTAGGTTTTAAGGAAATTAGTAGAAGTATTACTATTACCATCATCATCATCATCAACATCATCACCACTTCCTTGTACTTATATAGATGGGTGTATATTTAAAATAAATATTTTTCCAACACCTGTTATTTTATGAAGAACAATGAACAATGAAAATGAATGTGAACAAAGGAAAACTGTCTAGAACACCAGGAGAGAAATAATTTATGCATATGCTTGCCTTAACATACTGTAAGGGCTAGCATTTCTGCTAGAGAAAGATCTTTTGCCAGCCCTGTGTAAATCTGCCCCAAATCAGTACGTTTTCAGAAAAGCTGCAGTTTGCACATGGTCAGTAAATATATGCTAGAGTTTCATGGACACATTCACATAACAATTAAATCTTAAGGTAGAAACAGACTTGCCAGATGTTGCATTTGTGCCACCATAAAAAATATTTATGGTGGCACAAACAATGAGCAAACAGATGTCCCTACCCTTTGTTGTGCCATATCAATAACATGCATATGGTAGCATCCATTAGCCCCACTTTATTGTGACAGACATCTATTTGCTCTGTGGCAGGAAAGTGTGGGCGGCCTGGATAGTTGATTTAAGAGCTTGAGGGGCTTGATCCTGTGTACCCCAGGAATTTTTATGCAGGATTAAACCCTTCAAACCTTAGGAGCACCTGCTCAGCTTTCACCACTTACAGAGGTGTGCCCCAGGGAATCTCAGGGTGTCTCTCTGTAAGTAGGGAAAGTCAAGAGTTCCCCGCTTATGGAGACCTACCCTAAAATCTCTAGGGGAATGTCTCTGTAATTGGGAAAAGCCTGTGAGGGCCCCAGTATGAAGACATGGAACATGGAGAATCCACAGCACCCCGTGCCTTCATGTTGGGACTTGCATTGACATGTGCCTCCATGTGAAGTATAAATTGTCATGGGTCCTAGGATGGAGGGACAGGGCACTGGGAATCCTCATGTCCCATGCCCCCTGCTGGGACCCCTGTTGACTTATGCTCTCCTACCACCTTTGTGTTGCCTGTCATAACCAAATGAGTTGAGTGCCCCTGTCACAATAGAACTGCCCTAAGCAACTGCAGTTACTTCTGAATGTGGTATGTTCTACCTCATTAGCTATTCCTACCTGGCGGTCTGTCATTGGCTACTCTAAAAGTATAAAGGTCCGTGCAGCTTCCACTCAAGTCGGAGAGCTTTGAGCACGTGGTAGAGTACAGAGAACTTTGCCACATGAAAGAGAAAAGCTGGCAGACTGATCACCCACCAACATCTCCCCGTCACCTTTTGCTCCCGACGTATCTTTCATTCTGCATGCTTGTTTCGGTCTACAAACTCGCTGGCTTGTTCTGTTGCCAGTTATCCGTAACTACTCAAGCAACTTGTTACCTGTAACTATGTAAGCAATCTTACCACCTGCATCGCGGCCACCAGCGGTGTAAGAAAAGTTAAAGTAAAAGTTATTTTTGCAACCAATATGGTGTGCACACCTCTCCATCACCGGCCCACCTGATGTCCGATTAAATTAGCGATCCTCTGGACAGCTCCAGCTACCTGAGACACTGCACTATGCCTTTGCATGAGTCAGCAGCTGCTGGGGCTGAGTCCTTTTAGCTGTGGGACTCCTAGCCCTGGCTGAGCCTCGTGCACCCCTCAGGCTGGGAGTCCAGTCAACTCCCATCTGCAGGAGAGACCCTGCTACATGTGTCAATTAAACCTGGATAACAACCAGCTATAAAGTAAGTACACATTTTTGAGGTCTAACTTAATAGCTGGTTGGACCTTTGTATGGAATAAGTACTTTGCACATGTAGCTGCATTTACTTAAATGCACAGTTAACCAGCTAACTGAACAATACCTGTAACATGTAGAGGGGGAGGGTCAAAACTCAAGAACTCTACAAAAACTCAAGAAAATCTACACACTGGTAAGTTTGATATTTCCAAGTAGCTACATCTGAGTCATTTGAGGAAAAAGTTCTGATCATAACATATATATAGGAAAGTCAATTTTGGTTTACCTCAAGAATGAAAAATGTCCATCCTAAAGGCGGGGAAAGCATGAGCAAATAAAAAGTGTGCAGAATAGAAATCATACTAATTCCTAAGCAAAGCAAGCACTACCATGCTGTGAGGATTTGTACAATATTTTGAAGGTCCATAAAATAATGCCCTACATTATGGACCCAGTCCACATGGTCCTGAGCATGAATCTGTTCTTCCTCTACTACTATTCCATAACTTTATCAGTCACCTAGAGAAAAATAAATCATTAGCCTCATTAGCTTGCAGATGATTCAAAGACTGAGAAAGTGGTAAATAATAAGGACATGTCAGAATTGCTTGACAATTTGATATTTGAAATCTATTCAAATACCAGGGCACATTCTAGGAAAAAAAGAATGTAGGTCATACTTAAAGGTTGTGGGACTTGCTTCTGAAAAAGAACTAGTTACTTTTTTTAATATCCAGATGAGAATGATCTACTAGGAGGATGTGTGGCTAAGAGTTAATGGGATCTTTGGATTATAAATAGGGGAATGTCAGGCAGGAATAAGGAAGTGACATTACATCTGTATAAAGTACAGGCCATTAATGTGTTCAGTTCTACTTTTTGTACATTGAAAATGATGAACAGACTATACTAAAAAGCCACAAGAACAATTCAAAGCCTGAAAAAATGTACTGAAAATATTGTATTGTATTGTACTGTATTTTTTATTATATTGACTACATAGCATGCATAGTATTGTATTGTAAAGCTGTCTAACTTTATCCAGACTAAGCAGGTGGTCCAATAAAAGATATAAACCAGAAAAATTATTGCCTCTTATAATTTTAGGTCATCTGTTCTATTAAAAAACTGTTAGAAACCACCAATTCAGTAAGGGACATTGAAAAATACTGGTTGAGAAGCACGGCATAGGAGGGTGTGTCCCCACAAGCATGCACATGCATTTCTCTAGTGATAAATACACATACAATGCCCCTGTAGGTGCACTCTGGCACACAGCAAATTTGCCCAGGTGGGGTAGGGGAGGCTGGCCCAATAGCCTTATCTGGGGTTCTGGGGGCCTCCCTGTGTTCTGGTGGTGGCAATCCAGGTGCACAAAGCCAGGTCAGGAGCTAGAGCACGGCTCTGGTCAGTCAGGCTCTGGTTTTGGGCAACACATGCTGCAATCATGCTTTTTCTTCAAGCATTTTTTTTAGATACCAAAATTTCCTGGTATCTAATTCTGGTTCCACACTGCAATATGCAGTGCTGAGAACCTTTTGACATGCACCACATGCTTTCTCTGGTGCCTCAGAAGTCTTTGAAATGCTGCAAAGCCCACATTCCCACCTGTATGGAGGCACCTGGAGACGTGAGAGTGGCTTGGGGAAAAGTCTTTCATCAGAGCAAGTTAGGGGGATACTAGAGGGATGTGATGAGAGCAACTATAGTTACAAGGCAATGACAGAATTGATGTCTGCTAAGTAAATTAAAGACTATACTCCATGCCTCATCTGTGCCTATGATCTATGTTTATGAAGGATTATCAATCAATCCAAAATTTTGATTGGATTTCTTCCTCTATAATTTGATTGGGTGCTCCTGTACATGAGATGGAAACATTTAACTTTGGTCCTGAGGGTACCAAACATTTAACTTTGGTACTCTGTGCTATACCTCTCAAGTGCCACCCTCCATTTAAATCCCAACCACATTTACAAAATGGGGATTATGAAGTTCATGGCGCTGATGTAATCCAACTGAATAGGGTAATCTGACCCTCAGTGAATATAGAAAGTGCAAGTACAGTATACAAGAAAAGCTGGTGTAAATGGGCTGACTTCCACTGAGCAGTGTTAAAATGACCCACATGTCAGAAAGACAAATCATATGCAGAGTAGATATGAAAATATGTTTTGTAACATTGAGTATTGAGAAGTAAACAAGCTGGGATCTCATCAATGCAGCTCTCTATCCAAAGTTATTTTCAAGCTCAGTCATACAGTCTAGAAAGTCAAGCTTGCCCACGCTGAGTCAGATATTGCTTTGCTTTCCTTCAGCTTCTTTTTCCTCTGAACAGATATTGGCCCTGAATCTGAAAAATCTGAAAGCTAGTTTGTAAAAGCTTTACTTAATTAATTATAACATTAAATTGTTTGTGCCCTATGTAGAGCGCTGCCCAAGAAACTCCATGGTAAAGCCTTCCTTTACCTTGGAAGCCTGCCTCGGCTCAAAAATGGAAAAAAAAGAGGCAAAAAATGTGCACATGCCTACCCTGTGCAAGTAATTATTTCTGTAGCAGAGGTGACAAATGTGGTTATGACACACTTTTGTATTTCCTACCAGTAAAAATAACCCTATTAAGTAACTTCTAGTGGTGTCTCAGTACTATTCTACCCAGAAGATAAGTTTAGGCAGTAACAAAATAAAATCCTCAAAAGCAATCAACACTTCACGCTATAATCAAGCCCTTTACTTTCTCCCTGTTCACCTTAAGAAACCATAACACGTGCAAAAATTATGCGAGGTTATTCAACATCAATATAGAAAGCTGGGAGGATTGCACAGAATCCCATCCAATCTGAAGAGAACATGTGGCACTGGGCGCAGCTCACCATGAAGCTTTAATCCAGAGGATAGAAGCAAAGCAAGAAAGAAGGAAGTAGTGTGCCATAAACTGGGACTCCAACTCTGACAACACATGGATCTGTAAAACTTGTAACAAGCTGTGTCACTCTCAAATTGTGCTTGTCGGCCACAAATGGATTCATCAGGCACCTTACTAGACCTTTTATGCATACACCATGATCCAGAGGTTTGACAATTGTTCACTTAAGAGACAAAGAAGACAAACTTTATACGTAGACTGTCAGGATTCTATTTGGCGATTGGTTTTTTTTGTTTTGTTTTACTTTTGTTGCCTTTGCCATGCAAATTCAAATACACTGACTCAACTTTCTGCCTCATAATCCATATTCTGCAACTAATCCATGCAAAAGGCATCTACATCTTCTGCTGAACTTAAGGACTTCACCAAATGAAGGCAGCTGAGCTAAAGCCCACAAGCAGCTATCTACTTGGAGGGAACAGCTGGAGTATTAATAGCCTGCGAGATACACTATTTAACACTGGTATTCAATGTATGCCCATCTTTGAGATTATCTATCCAGTAGGAGTGTAATAGGTTTTTTGGTGGAGCTAGCTATGGTAGCTCAGTGCCATTTAAGACATTTTCTATATCTAGGAATCCCAAACTAGAGTTTTGGTTTTCTGCTCCTTTTGTATCACTAAAATAGTGCAAAGGAAATGGATAAAATAAAATAATTTGGACCTAACTGTGAACATTAGCTAGTGAAACTACTTATGGATCAGTCACATAAATAGAGGTTGTACGTTCACATTACATTTTTTTAATATCTATCCACGATAAGCTTGCTCCTATTTCCTTCTAGTCAGTATTACAAGGCTCACTGATTTCACTGGATAGGGACTGAACTTCAGTGAACTGGATGGAAAATGAAGGCACTGAGAGCCTTTCAGAATTAAATCCTTACTGATGAAGCTTCAGTGGTGAAATACTCAGCTCCAAGAAACAAACATGCAAAACAATCAAAGTGATGAGAGGCACGCTTTCAAACGTTGTAATAGAAAAAATTAATTTATTTTGATAATTGATAATTTCATTGGGATTTTCTTCCATTATGTTGTTGCCAGTACAAAAACTGTTATTTAAGAATTGTTAAAACAAAAGTGCATAATTAAATCCTATACTACAAACCAGAAATGACTTGTACCTTACTTCCAAATTACAGGATTATTGCTAATTTTTTTCTTTTAATTAAGCATTGTATGCTAATTTTCCTTTCTTCTCTTAGAATAATGAGCATATCATGAAGGCTCTGACTATATTTGCATTTCTCTGAAAATGATTAAGATTTAAAATTCCACTGGACTAATTAATGATTTATTAAAAATAAACAAACAGGCTTCATGAAATTACTGTTGCCCCAAGGTTTCAACTAATAAATGCATAGCTAGAATAGAAATGATACACAAGCTAATTTGGATGAGATGGACAAATGAAATTTTGAACAATTAAATGGGTATTTACTATAGTAAATTCAACAACCCTAATGCAATGCTTCATTTAAAATTTATGCCTTAAAGTTTAGGAGCAATTTTTCCTATTTCAATCCATAAGAAAAAAACAAAGTTAAGTGCTTCTGGGTTGACATTTCATCTAGGTCTATAATATAATCAACATATTACACTATATATTCTCATCAATATTAATAAAGGTAGATTGTAGGTAAATGTGGAATCTTAGGAAGTAGACAAACTGGAAGAACTATAAAAAATATTGTTTTCTGCATAATCAGTAATTTCATCATCTAAAGCAAAGAAAAGCATAGAGTCAACTGGCTGATTTTCTCAGTGCTGAGAAAGAAAATATATTTTCTTCTTACTTAACATTTTTATATTAGATTTTTCCTTAATTAATTAGTTAGGTTAAAATATACATCTCCATTTTCCTAACAGCAGCTTCAGCTAAACTTTATGGGACTCCTTTCAAAAGCCATCACACTACAATTTAATCTGTAGGAGTAACCACTTTTGACAAATACAATGCACTCTCTTACATTGCAGGCAGCCTGCTGACTTCACCATGTCTTCTCCTAACAAACTCAGACCTCAAAGAGCTTACTTTGACTTCAATCTCATACCATATGTCTTATCAGGTTGCATCTCCACATACAGAGGCATACTTTGCAGCAGCACAAATTTGTGCCACTACTTTTTGCACTACGCACACCCCTGCATGTGTGCTTTGGTGTGGGGGAAAATACCCTGCTTCCAGCAAACTGCCCTTTCCTCAAATCCCCCAGCTCCCAGCATGCTGGACAAGCTGGGGTGGAACCAGAGGGGAGACTCTCTGGCCATCAGCCAGAGGGTTTTCCTAAAGGACCAAGCCACTGTGTCTGCCAGCATATGTTCTTGTGGCGTGTGCTGTGCTGCTTTTTTCATTATGTAATGTGAAATTTACAGCATGGGGCACATTTTAACATGCTGGATGTGTGTTTGTGGCACCATAAAGAGATTTGTGGCAGCACAAATAGCACATACCTCTGGATCCAGAGCCCCATCTGCTTTTCCAGGTGGTAAATACAATTGCTTACATTTGTGGGAGAATTTTGTATTAAAGAAAAGTTATATTACAGTCTTTGCCTGATACTTTTTGCATAGCTTCAAGAGGAATCCTGGGAACTGCAGACCACTGAGCCTCATTTCTATCATTGCCAAGTTGGTAGAATAAGGAATAAAGAATGAAATCAATAGTCACATGAACCAATATGATCTGCTGGGAATTAGTCAGCATGGATTTTGTAAAAGGAAATCCTACCTCACTCCTCCGATGGAGTTCTCTGAGGGTGTTAACAAGCACGTGGACAAGGGGGATCAAGTTAATATAATATATCTGGACTTTCAAAAAGCATTCAACAAGCCTTCACCAAAGGCTTTTAAAAAACTGAACTGTCATGATATGGAGGGAAGGCTCTTTTGTGGCTGGACAGTTGATTAAAAGATAGGAAGCAAAGACTAGGACTCTGGAAGCCAGTGTGGCTCTGGACAGCTAGACTCTATTTCTAGCGGTGCACACTGCTATGGTTTTTTTGGTTTGACTTTTGACATCAGTGAACAGCTCCCACATGCAATTTGAGGTTTTGAGGTGCTACAAGCCACATATGCGTTCTCATCGGGACATGCCACTTGGGTCTTCTCTGTCTTATAGTGGTTGACTTTGTGTCTTGTCAGCATTCGTATAGGGACCCAGCATTAATCAGCACTGATTCTTAAATTCTTCCTGTGTTTATCTCTCTAAACCTTTCCTGTCATTTGCTCCCTGCCTTTGTGAATAGGTGGCTATAGGTATAGGGACCCTAACCATCAATTAGAGAAATCTGTTGAGTAACTTTTGCTGTAAACAATCTACTGTGCATATTGCACTGCCCTCAAAAGAGGTGTCCAAAGCCACTATCTTCAGGCTCATTTTGTGTGATAGCTTACCTGAAGGTATACAAACAGCCTGCTGCTGCACACACACAACTACCTAGTCATTTGGCTGTTGCATCTTTGATGGAGTTCATGTGCAGGGAGATACTACATGCACAATAATAAGTTCTGTGGATTGCTTTGCCCTGTCACCACCTGCTCTCTGCCATGTTTTATTTTGTATGCCCCGAAGCAGACCCTGCTTGAAATGATGCCGTATGTTGGTTTGATAGGTGAGGGAAAAGGCCATAGAGAATTCATAAAGGGTATTTACATCTGTCTGCATCATGCTTGTTTCCTGTAGGTCCTGGACATCCAACTTAGCTTGCAGTATTGTTCAGTGACCTTCTCGCCCACGTACTGAAAGCATATAATAGTCTTCACAGTCAATTTCTTGTAAGCAAAAAGATGCAAGATTTTCATTTATTATTTGTTTTAATTAAAATGTTCTATCATTTTCTCCTAAGGAAAAAAAGGTTTTATAGAAATAGAGACAGTAAGAGACAGTAATTATATCCTTACAAATCAGAGATAGGTCCAAGCTATGGAATTCAAACAGCGCCAAAGTTCTGGGTGTTGGAAAGTGAATTGTTTGAGAAAGGCACAAACTTTGGTTCCAAATTAAGAATACATCAAGACTTAGGTCTCCCTATATTGAAAAATAGTAAGGATGGAGGGAACCAAAATGAAATGAAGGTGCTTTAAAAGCTGTCCTATCTTACTAGAAAATCCCATATACCCATGACATTGACAGGGCTTTGATTCTGTGTCATCTAGAAAGGAAAGGAAATAAAACCCGTTGATTAAAAGTGACCTTTTTTTAAAAAAAGGAATTAATAGCAAATAGTGGCAGAAGGATGGCCACTGTATTTTAAGCACTAGCAAATTCTATTATATAAGTAAA
This sequence comes from Caiman crocodilus, assembly GCA_030014935.1. Classification (NCBI taxonomy): domain Eukaryota; kingdom Metazoa; phylum Chordata; order Crocodylia; family Alligatoridae; genus Caiman; species Caiman crocodilus. Next base: position 4,510,282 of record JAGPOW010000229.1, read on the forward strand.
GGGACTTAGGTCACACATTTGCAAGTATCTTCATAGGGCCAGGTGATAACTGCCACTTAGCAACAGTGGTCAGGAGCAGGCAACATCTGGATGTGGCTAATGAGCTGAAGATTCTCAGCGCCCTTGGACATTAATAGTATTGGGCAAAGGTCATAGCAGAAGGCCATCTGCCTTTCTTCATAGTGTCAGACAGGGAATTCACCTCTATACTGTGCAAGCCATTCTGGTTTCAGCCTAAGACTTCAGTTAATTAGAACGTCACCTACAGTTCATCTATGTGGAATTCTTTCTGCTTTATTTTTAATTAATAAGTTTTACCTTATTAATTATTTTATGTATGACCTTAATTCCAGAGTCAGTGGTGTTTGGAAAAGCCAAAGGAAAATGCAGGTTGTGACAGACACAGAGCTAGGAGTTTATTGGTGTTTCATAAACTTGAGGAATCATAATGACTGTAAGATTAGCACATTTGTATTTGACACAAGTACTCAGGGCCTGCTGTAAGCTACTGTTACTTGGAATGAAAGGAATATGTCTTATATTTGCCAAATGTTTTAAAATAAAAAAGACTTATAAAAAAGTTAAGAAAATAATTAACAAATTCCTTAACAGAGCTTTACACTATATAGCTAAAACATATTGAGAATATCATCATCAGTGATTATCCCTGGATACCAAGGATAATATCTACCAGCAGTGGGATTACTGGTGAGTTTTAAGGTGGCTGAGGAGTCCAAACAAGTGATGCTTTTGGGGGGGCAGGAGAGAGGGGCACAACTGTTGGCCAGGATGTTGTGCACTTTACTTCCTCCTCTGCAATTTCTAAGCTACCTGCACAAGGTGGTTCTCTTTGAAGTGGACTGTAGCTTGATGTATGGTTCAGCATCATTGAGACCTGTTACCAGCCAGCACTTCTCAGTTTATAGGGTTGATGCCACCTTTACTAAGGTATGCTTTCAGGGTGTCCTTGTAGCATTTCCTCTGTCCTCCATAGGTCCTCTTACCATGACTAAGTTGAAAGAAGAAGACTTGTTTCGGGAGACAAGTGTCAGCCATCTGCACACAGTGGCCAGGCCAGCAAAGTTGATGTTTCATGACTTTTGCCTCAAGGCCAGTTATGTTAGCTACAGAAAGGATGCTGGCATTGGTGCACTGGTCTTCCCATCTAATGCAAAGGATCTTCCTGAGGCAATGCTGATG